>JAASFY010000662.1:0-17640 GCA_023334035.1 Globisporangium okanoganense
CCTTTTTATTTGCATGTTGCAAAATCCGCAGGAGCGGCTTTTACGTCTAATACTGCCCGATTGCCCATTTGGCCATGGACAAACTGACTGATTAAGCGCTAAATTAGAGTCGTTGGTAATGCAAGCACACACTGACGGGATGAAAGACAGTTTAGTGCACGAGGGCCGCCCTAATTAGAGTTGACGTTCAGTACAAAAAAAAGACCAGCCCTCTTTAGTTCGTTTATCCAGATTTGTACCCTGCTCTTTGGATGATATGCCATTTATAGGACACAAATCAGCCCTTATTTAGACCACATTTCCAATGGGCAAAAAAGCTGGTGACCGCAATACGAATCAGCTTTATTAATCCGCGGCAAACTGATTGAAAGGCACAATAACTATAGGGTGCAAAGGACCCCTTTGCGGTGCAAATTGCACCCCATAGTTAATTACAAATGTATCCATCCGTAAATTAGGCAGATACAAAAGCAGACCTCCACAACGACTTGGCAAAACGCAACAGCGCTGAACGTGCGAAGGTGACCAATGTCAATATACCACACTCTCTCAAGGCGAAAGTTATTACTTCGTCGTCCTTGGGCCGCTGATCAATGGTTCACATGCAGCAACTGCCTCATCGAAAATCAACTGTCCCACAAATCACCTGAGACTCGGCGTCAAACACCACCAACTGACTGACTGTACTCCACGCAGGTTGACACGGCCGATCGCACAGTTAGCACTTCGCATTCACAAGCTTCTCATCAGCTTCACTTGCGCTCTTCACACAACATACCTGGCGCGAACAAGAACCGAAGAGCAATGCGCTGGAATGAACTGCCATGCTTCAGCCTTGTGGTACTCGCCTTCACTGCTAAGGTTCACCTCGCCTGTGTGCTGGCGCTGAGCCACCACCTCGACGCCAAGTCGGGCATCCCCGCGTGGGTGGACCCGGCCACGCCAGCGACTCGCCATACCTACGTGAGCTCGCGAGGAGAGCCCTGGGAGCTCGTGATGAGCGACGAGTTCAACACGCCTGGGCGGTCGTTCAAGCCTGGCGAGGACCACATGTGGACGTCGCTCGAGAAACCCGATGGCGTGAACGCGGCGCTCGAGGTCTATTCACACAACATGACCTCGACCGCCTGTGACGGCGACCAAGGCGACGGCACGTGCTACTTGTTCATCAAGGCCCAGGACGAGGTTATCAACCTCCAGGTCTGGAACGACTACCAGAACCCGCCCGGGTACAAGGACGTCACCTTTGTAAGTGTGTATGCTTGGCTTGGCTTGTGTGGAGCGGGGCTTGTGTATCTCTCTTTCTCTGACACACTCTCTCCCTCTCTATGACTTGCCGCTAGTATTACCGCGCCGCGATGGTCCAGTCGTGGAACAAGTTCTGCTTCCAGGGCGGTATGGTCGAAGTGCGTGCCCAGCTACCGGGCGTCAGCAGCCCTGGCTCAGGAAACCCCGACTTGGAAGGCGGCCCTCGTGCGCGTGCAAAGACGATCAAGTACTACCCGACATGGCCGGGCGTCTGGATGATGGGCAACTTGGGCCGCGCGATCTTCAGCGCGTCGACCACGCGCATGTGGCCCTTCTCGTACAACGAGTGCAACGACTCGGTCTTCCAGAGCTACAACCAGCGGATCAGCGCCTGCAATGCCCACCCGGGGTCTGGAATGAACCCGAACCAGGGTCGAGGCGCGCCGGAGATCGATATCCTCGAAGGCGGTGGTGCTGAGATCTCGTCCTCGATGCAGCTTGGACCTGGGATGCCCGCCTCGTTCAGGATCAAGCCGCCAAAGGAAGACACGAGCCCGCTGTGTGTGTACACAAGCACGTGTTTGACCCCCGGCGCCAACACGCCCGACATTCCCACGGACCTGTACGCAGCGACGCGAGGCCACAAGTCGTGGTACCAGGGCATCAAGTACGCGGCCAACAACTTCTGCAGACCCGACGAGAAGCTCAAGCAGGATTACAAGACTGTCAAGGCTTCTCTTGCAGCCGGCGTGACGGAGAACGCGTGTTCGGTGACCACGTGTCCAGCCTCAAAGGATCCGAACGCAGACCTGAGTCTCATGGGCAAGGCTTCATCGTCATCGCTGTCAACGCGGCGCTGGGGGATCAACTCGAACGGCACGTGCTACCCAGTGATAAATGGCTACACGGGCGCGTACCTCTGCAGTCCTGGGAACCCAAGCGCCCTCTGTGAGAAGACGGACGTGCCACAGAGCGACACGGTCAGGCTCTTTGACTACCAGATGGACGCTTTGTCAGCGAACTGGCCCGTGCACATGGCTGCGTACACGGACTACCTCATGTACCAAGTCGAGTGGGTCACTGGCAGCGATGGCTACATCCGGTGGATGGTCTCCGGCCAACCGCTGTTTGAGATCCCCGCGAGCACGATCATGAGCCCGCCACAGGACGCTGGCAGCAGCAACCCGGTCAAGATCATGCTCGAAGAGCCCATGTACCTGATTTTCAATGTGGCGGTGTCGGGGACCTGGGGGGCCCAGCCGCCCAACCCAGGCAAGCCCTGTCGAGGCGACGGCTACGATCCAGTCACCAACGCGATCTGCGACGCGTTCCCCATGTCCTTGAAGATCGACTACATCCGCGTGTACCAGGACACATCGCCCAACTCGACGATGCAGCTGGGCTGCGATCTAAAGTCCCACCCAACGAGACAATGGATCGCCGACCACATTGACGAGTACGAGGACGCCGAGAACAAGGTTGTCGAGGTGGTAGGCCGAGCGTTCTGTCGGTCGGACGCGGACTGCACGTTCAGTGGCAGCAGCACCAGCGCCATGGCCATCCGCACGGGTTTCTGTGTTGACAACCGCTGCAAGTGCACGTCGGTGTCATCGTGGAGCGGACCGCGGTGCACGAGTCCCGGGACCAGCGCGACGAGCGGCGGCCTGGGATCGTACGGCCCGCCCTGTGTAGTTGCGGTCGCCACGGTCGCCATCGCGATGGTCGTTACCCTGGCGGTCGTCTGCGTGTCGATGCGCAAGGAGAAGAAGCTGCGACTGGCGCTCCAGAAGCAAAAGGCGGCGGCCGTCGCGGCGGCGAACAACAGTGTGGAGCTGCTGAATGGACAGCAGGCGCTCGGCGAGCAGGAGGGCGGACAGCTCGACAAGGCCGTGGAGAGAGGAGTGCTGCTGTAGTGTGAGGCATGACGGTACTGTAGTTAATCTCGAAATGATTTTGCCATCTCATCAGCTTAAAGCTTGGGATTCGCGTTTGGATGGATGGTAGTCAGCGATGTGGCCCAGCTGTTCTCCGCTGAATAAACTGTGCTCAAGGTCGCATGGGAAACACTGCGTCTCTATATCTGGACGACGAGGCTGGCTGGCTGGGTTGTCCTGTCCTTCGTCTTGATGATGGCAGACCGAGTCGTTCGCTTCACTGCCCCCCAGTCGTCGTCGTCAATAATATTTGTGACGCCACTTCATTTTTCGGTGGCGAGAGAGAGAGTCAGTCCGACTCCTGAGCCCTTGTACCCATTGAGAAGAGACCAGCTGGTCCCTTCCTCCCACGTGCTGAAACCAAAAATGCAGAAAGAAGAGTCAGTGTGTGACGCACTCCGATCGGCTGGCGCAGCACACACCCGCACGGCTCAGAAGTGAAGAAGGGCTCACCTTCTACGAAGTGTGGTGAGGACGCCATTCTCATATTCGTCGGTCGCCAGCGAAGAGCTCACTAGCCCAGCCCACGCAAGCACCTCTTGACCACCCACAGCCACAGAGCGATGGTACGCAGAGCTGCTACAGCAGTCGTCGCAGGGCTCGCGTGCGTCTCGACGCTCAGCCGCCAGTCGCTTGGTGTCGATGCCGTCGAGTTTGCCGCCATGTCCGGCATCCGCACGTGGGTGGACCCGGCCACGCCCGCCGACCGCCAGGTGTACGTGAGCTCGCGAGGAGAGCCCTGGGAGCTCGTGATGAGCGACGAGTTCAACACGCCTGGGCGATCGTTCAAGCCTGGCGAGGACCACATGTGGACGTCGCTCGAGAAACCCGATGGCGTGAACGCGGCGCTCGAGGTCTATTCACACAACATGACGTCCACGGCCTGCGATGACGACGGCACGTGCTACTTCTACATCGAGGCAGTGGACGAGGCCAACAGCGTGACTGTGTGGAATGACTTCAAGAACCCGCCCGGGTACCAGACCGTCAACTTTGTAAGTCGCGCCGTGCTGCACCTTGGCTGGGCTTGCGTGGCTTGGATCTATGTTGATAATTGCGTGGGCTGACTCGCTTGTGTGCTCTTGCTCTTGGCTTGACTATCAGTACTATCGCGCAGGCATGGTGCAGTCGTGGAACAAGTTCTGCCTACAGGGTGGCATGATCGAGGTCCGCACGCAGCTCCCTGGCGCTATTAGCTCGGCGTCTGGGAATCCCGATATCGCAAGTGGCTCGCACTCCGGCGCGAAAGTGTCGTCGTCCAAGTACTACCCGACGTGGCCGGGTATCTGGATGATGGGGAACCTCGGTCGCGCGATCTTCAGTGCGTCAACCAGCCGCATGTGGCCATTCTCCTATGACGAATGCAACGAAGCGGTCTTCAAGTCGACCAATCAGCGCATCAGCGCCTGTGATGCCAACCCAGGCTCGGGCATGAACGCAAACCAGGGCCGCGGCGCTCCAGAGATCGATCTCCTCGAAGGCGCTGGCACGGGGATTTCGTCGTCGATCCAGATTGGGCCGGGCATGCCGGACGATTTCCGCTCGGTCTACCCGACCAACGACTCGAGCGCCGCCTGTGTGTACACGTATGACTGCAAGACGATTGGTGCGAACGGCCCAGGCATCCCGGCGTCAGTCTACTCGGCGCGCGGCCACAAGTCGTGGTACCAGGGCCTGCGGTACGCGGCCAACAACTTTTGTTCCGTCAACGCGAAGCTCAAGCAGGACTACACGACCGTCAAAGCCTCGTTAACCAAGGGCGTTGTGGAAAACTCCTGCTCGCTGACAACCTGTCCTGGCTCAAAGGACCCAAACTCGGACATGACCTTCATCGACGGCTCGACTACGGACCGCTGGGGGATCAACACGAATGGCACGTGTTACTCGATCATGAACGCCTACTCTGGCTCGTACCTCTGCAGTCCTGGCAACCCAAGCTCGAGATGCGAACAGTCCGGCTTAAAAGAGAGCGGCACGGTCGTCCGGTTTGAGTACCGCATGGACGCGATCTCAGCCGACTGGGATCTCCACATCGCCGCCTACACCGGGTACTTGGTCTACCAAATCGAGTGGGTCATGGGCGACACCGGCTACATACGCTGGATGCTGGATGGTCAACCATTGTTCGAAATCCCAGCGAGCACGATGACCAACCCGCCGCAGGACGCAGCGAAGAGCAATCCGGTCAAGATCATGATCGAGGAGCCCATGTACCTGATCTTCAACGTGGCGCTCTCGAGTTCCTGGGGTGCGACACCACCAAACGCTGGCGGTCCATGTCGGGGGGACGGCAAAGACGCCACCACGAACAAGATCTGCGACGCGTTCCCCTTGTACTTGAAAATCGACTACATCCGCGTGTACCAGGACACGTCGAAGAACTCGTCGATGGCCATCGGCTGCGACCCAGCGACCCACCCGACGAGCCAGTGGATCGAAGACCACATTGACGCGTACCAGGATTACGACAACATGGCGATTGACGTGTCGGGGAAAGCATTCTGCACGTCGGATGCCGACTGCACGATCTCGAGCAACAAGACCAAGGTCACAACGGGCTCGTGCCTCAAGAGCCGATGCAAGTGCTCGAGCTCGTCCTGGACGGGACCGCGATGCACGACGACGCTGAGCACCGTGACCGGTAGCAGCATCAGCACGCGCGACTCGTACGGCCCGCCATGGTACCTCGCGCTCGGCATCTCGGGGCTGACGATCTTTGTCACGGCGGCGGCTGTGTTCTTGACCACGCGAGCCGACAAGAAGCGGGAGACCATGCGCAAGCAGCAGCGCGCTGAGCACCAATCCATGGGCTCCGCAGCGGAAATGGGCTACGTCTCTGGGAAACCGGCGGGCGGTGCCGAGAGCTACAACGCTCGGTACAGCACCAACTTTGTCTAGAGTATGCAAAGAGTGTGAGCATATATCTGTAGTTGCTGTTTGCTGTACCATAATATAAAGTGAGAGCTAGCGTCATAGATGCAAAACACACACAACACTCGGCATACCTCTTGGATGTAGATGGCGTGGTTCTCCAGGCCAACACAGTGGTCGTGTTCAGCCTTCTCTTCACGCTGTCACCATGAGCTGAATCTGATGGATTCCTTGGGCTCGTCGATCGGTAAACTCGCCATGCAGCTTCGCATTTCTCCATCACACTCAGCACCTTCTCAATACGCATTCTCCTCGCGCTCGTCGTCGGAGACATTGTAGTCTGCAATTCACAACCGCTCAGGTGAGAATCACGCGCTCTTGCCCTTGCGCTGCTCAGTCTTCTGAGAGAATCTCTACGTTGATCTGGTCAAAACACACTGCTATCGTCCGTCACGCACACGCTTCTCAAAGCGGTAAGACTCGCCCACGAGCATGCCTGGGTGTCTTTTCCAACAGGTGTCGCAACGACGGGGGCATCTTGTAAGAACTCGTCGAGGGCTGTCGGATGCGACCCAGCGACTCACCCTACGAGCTAGCGGATCGCCGGCAACATCAAGTCCGACAAGGACGCCGACAACATGGCGATCGACGTCCCAGGCAAGGCGTTCTGCAACACAGACACCCCTAGCGATCCCCAACAACAAGTCCAAAATCACGACTGGCTCGTGCGTGGACAGCCGATGCGAATGCTCGAGCTCGTCCTAGACGGGGCCGCGTTGCACGACGACGCTGAGCACTGTCACCGGCAGCGCTCAAGACTCAAACGGCCCTCCGTGGTACGTCGCGCTTGGCACCTCAACGCTCACGATCTTGGCCACGTTTCGAGTAATCTTTGCGAACACGCGAACAGATCAAATGCAGAAGGCCGCGCCCCAACTGTGTGTAAAGAAATAAAATGAGCTCGTCGTGAAGATAAAGAGCATCCAGTTGTTAATCAAATAGTGTCATTGCGTGAACATATGAGCAACATTCCAAGAGCAAGAAATACCTTGTGCGCTAGAAGCTGTGCTCCTCCGCTTCGTCCGCACTGTCGGGCTCAGGTTCGGCATCGTCATCTTCCTCCTTCTCCTCAAATTCCTCTTCTTCCTCAGAGTCCTCTTCATCGCTTTCTGCATCAGCGTCTCGCTCACTGTCGTCCCTATCTACAGCTTCCGAGTCCACGCTCTTGGCCGCCACGACCATATCGTCCAGCTGCTCCACATGCGCCATCAGCTCTGCCAGGTTCGCGTTCGCGTCGTCGATACATTTCTGCACGGTCTCGGAGCTCAGGTCCGCAAACGCCTGCTCCAGCCGCGTCTGCACGTCGTCAGCAGTCGAGTCTGCAGTGTACTGTCGGCCGACCTCGCCCTTGATCGCGGCATAGGCGCCCTCGATCGGCTGGAGCTCCGCGTGCGCGCGCGGCGAGAAGACGACCTCGTGGCCGTGCTCTGCCGCCATGTTGCACACAATGGGCCTCACGTGGTCCTGGATGTGGCGCTGGAGCTTCTCCCAGAGTATCGACCGCAGCTTCGAGGTCCTGTCGAACGGGATCCCGTAGGCTTCACACGCCTGCTGCATCTGTGCCTTCGTCATGGACTCCTTGGGCGTGTCGCTGGGCAGCTGACAGTGCAGCTTGGAGTTCTCCATCACGATCACCGCGTTCTCGATGCCACGCACGCTCAGCGCCGCGAAGAGCGCGTCCATCCAGTTCGCTAGCGCCCGGTGGTAGAACATGTCGCGGAAGTCCTTGGTCTGTTTCTTCTCGCCTTCAAAGATCACGAGCGCGTCCTGCAGCAAGTGCGCCTGGGCCAACTGCTGCGACGACGTGCGCTCGCTCTCAGTCACACACGGATTCGCGTCTACGATCGCACTGATAAAGCAAAATCGCTTGCCATTGCGCTCCATGGTCGCGATCTCCTTTGAGGTCGCAGCCTGGACCATCACCACGTCCTGCTCGTCGTTCGGGTCGAACACGCTGCTGTCGTCACGCGTGTACCTCTCAAACAAGAAGCTCTCGCCCACGTACACGATGCGTCGGCCACTCTCGCTCTGGTGGCTCAGCAGCGCAGTCATCTTGGCCAGGAACGCGTCGCGCTCGAGCACGTTCTCGTTGCGCAGAGTGTAGCTCCGTGCTCCTTTCTTCGCGCCGCGGGCGTACCCAATGCGATTGAGGAAGCGGTTCACGGACCGCACGGTCGACATCACGGCTCGTGGTGACGCGCGGTCCACGTCGATGAAGCCCGCAGCCGCAAGGTGGTCCATCGCAACGCGTGCGGTCACGCGTAGACCCTGCAGTCTGCGCTCGCGCACGAACGCGTGGACACTCGCCACGACCGCCTTGGTGCGTGGCACGAGCGTTCTCTTCTTCGCGTAGTTGGCTGCAGGCATCGCGACAGCTGTGACCTCGTCGCCGTTCCAGTAGTCGGCCCAGACTCGCGCCACGAGGTCCTTCTTGCGGTTCAGGAGCTCGGCGACGCGCGCCGTGGCGTTCGCGCCATTGAACTGTCGCTTCTTCTTGTCGGCGCTTGGTGGCTGCGGCTGCTTGTTGAGCGGCTGCGTGTGGTGATCGTGGCGCAGCTTGGCCTGAAGCAACAGGATGTTGAGCTTCTCCTCGGCCGAGACGACGCGCGGCCGCCGCTTCTTGACGAACGCCACGATGTCAGTGAGCGTGTCGTCGTCCACGGTCGGGTGCCGCAGGTGCTTGCGGCCCGTCACGCCACCACTGTTCCTTGCGACAGCAGCAACAACATTGTCATCAGGTGTAGAGCTCTCTTGCGGCGGCACAGCAACCGGCGCATTCCGCGCGCTGCGCCGGTGTCCTGGCGCCATTTCTTGCAGTTTGCTACAGTTTAAATCTTCGAGTGTGGAGTGAATGGTGAGTGCATAGTCATAAATGTTAAATACACACAAACTAGCTCTATCATTAAATTTGGCATTATGAGTGTTTTGTTGTGATTAATCAAAATGGCGGCAATATTTTCGAAATGAATTCCATCTGCGACGTGAGACTGCGACAAGGTGGGACCTGAGAAATGGCGACCAGTTGCCCTTGATGCGCGAAACCAGACAACAAGGCTTGCGCGCAACTGAACAAACTCGAAAGCAAGGAAGCGAGAACAAGGAAGCGCAAACAAGCGACGCAATTTGAGCAAGCATGGCACAGCGATACCCAGCCGCGACAAATGTACCGTACCGAACAGGACCAACAAGCAAGCAAGCTTGCTGATCGCAACAAGTTGTCTTGTGCAACAACTCAAATGCCAACACAAGCTTGCGTCTTGTTCTTTTTTGTGTGCAATGTACAGACCGTGGAGACCGGCACAACCGACACGTCCCACGACGAGCAGCTTGCTAAAAAGCTCCAGGCACAGTTCAACCGCAACCAGGGCCACGTGGTCGCGGCGCCGCCGCCGCTCGTGCCCTACAGCTGCGGCGCGTGCGGCACGACCCACGCAGTGCGCAACATCTCGCACGGTGCCGTGTTCAAGTGCACGGTCTGCGGCGTCGAGAACCGCATATTGCTGGAGCAGCACCGACCGGTTGTTGTGGTGTAAGTTACTTGTATATTTTGTTTGCGTGGCGTTGTTGGTTTGATGACTTGCTGATATGTTGTTGTTGTTGTTTACGACTTGCTTTCTACCAGTCAACGTGCGTATCCCGTACCGATCCCAATCTTCTGCTCCATCCTCTAATGCTCCAGCCAAAAGAGGCCCACGCAAGCGTCACACAACTATTCTATTCCACCGACTCGAGATGAGTTCCACACACACACACGCACAAGACACGCAAGAACAAGTGCAAGTTGCGCGGCACACGCAACTGCCTCAACAAACAACCATCTCGACTGTACTCTCTCGTTAATTAAGGACACCTCCACCATTTTTTGCCAGCAAACTTGCATCCTCTTTATCCGACATATTCTCTTTAATGGCTCTTGCGCCAGTGCAGCAGCAGCGCCATCACCCCAATCGCACCGTAGATGAGCGCCACGAGCGTGCCATTAAACCCATCAAGCAGCGAGATCGGGTTCGTCTCAATCTTGATATGGTGGTCACCACCACTGCGTGCGTCACAGGTGCTACGACAGGCACCACAAGGGCACTGCTTAAGTTCGCTTTTCGACGCAATCGACGGCAGCAACTGGGCCTGCTTGGGCAGTAGGTTCTCGACCCCCACGACCTCCGAGTAGTTGTCGCACTTGAGCACGTGGTGGCCGAAGGCCTTGTTCACAGTATGGACTGGCGGCTCACTGGCGAAATGCAGATGCATGTACTCGCCGTGGCCCACGGCGCCGGTCTGCATCTGGTAGTTGAGGAAGCCGAGCGAGGACTTCATGCCCTCGCTCATGGACGCGATGGCCGTGTTCTTGCACGAGTCAAAGACGCTGCACGTGAACGTCTTGTTCAGTGTCACGTCCATCTCGAGCACCTTGACGTGGTCCTCACCGGTCATCGAGTCCGGCCGATAGCTCGTGCTCGGGAACGGCAGGTGCATCTGCATGAAATCGGCTTGGAGAGGGGAACACACGATGCCACACCAGAGGTTGAGCAAGTTGGTCGCGCACGCGTCGCAGCCGCCGCCGCTGTTCTTGCCAAAGACACTTGCGAGCAGCTTGAAGTTCTCGGCCATGCCCTGGTTCTGCTGCCACGAGCAGCACGCTGCGTCCTTGTATTCGGGACACTGGATCGCAAAGAGCTCGCAGTGCGAGCCCGCGACCATGCCGTCCTCCTGACACACGCATTTGCCACTGGTGCATGCGCCCTTGTCGCTGCAGTCTGCGTCCTTTAAGCACGCGCCTCCGCCAGTCACTACGCATATAACGTACACATACAAAGGGGATTTGGTTCAGAATGGACCTCATGAAGACTGAGTGGAATAAGTAAGGACACCACGCTCACCGTTGGCCCACTGCGCGCCGATCATCTACACAGCGATAACAAACGCACACACATGTTATGAACACAAGATTCGAGACACACAAGCAGACATAGTCCAGTTAGCATTACGTGCGATCCACAAGAGCACGCAGTAACAAGGACATCATGCACTAATTAGCGTACCGGCTGCGGTTCGACGGGCTCGGCGTGCGCCTCTGGGATGCACGCGTCGTAGTCGGGTACGTTGCCAGGGTTCACGCACGTCTGTGTCATGGCGCACTTGGCGTCGCTCTCGTTCAGCGTCACCAGTAACAGCAGCAGCGACAGAGCGAGCGCCTTCATCGCCGTCATCTTTCTTCCTCGTGGCTTGTCTTCTTTTGAGAAGCTCACATTGAAGCGTGGGCTGATGGGCTCTACCTTCAGGCAACATTCATACGATAATTGATTTCCGACTTGCTAATGTTGCACGAAGGTACCCGCGCCAACATCCGAGCGAGTTGCCAATCACACGCGCGAAAAGCTACACACATATTGGAAGTAAGCTGCCACAGGTCAAGATGCTGCGCGCCACTGCCACCACCGCCACGCGGGCGCTTGGACGCCGCCATGGTCTCAATCCGTCTCGTCGTCAGCAAGTGCAGGCGTTCGCTGCGCTGCCGCACCTGCTGCAGAGCGTGCGCACCAAGAAGACGTCGACGAAGAGCGCTGTTGGCAGCATTTCAGGTTTGCGATCCAAAGGAATCTCGTGTCGAATCGCTGACGCATGTACAAACTGACATGTAGAGCTGTGTGTGTTGTAGACAAAGGCGCCGCATTGGCCATGGCGATCCGCCAGATCGAGAGCAGCTTTGGCAAAGGCGCGGTCATGCAGCTCGGCTCGACGTGAGTACACATGCAACTGAACTGCTATGCGGCATCGCCTTCAACGTGGTATCTCTAGGAGCCAACTAATCCATTATGGCGGTTGTCTTTTGCGCTCGCTGCTGGTTAGTAAGATTGCAGACAAGGTGGAGGTGATCTCGTCGGGCTCGCTGTCGCTGGACCTGGCGCTCGGCGTCGGCGGCCTCCCGAAAGGGTGCGTTTTCTTGTATTGACCCCATGCAATCGTTATATGTGGTCCCAATATGCTCACATTATTCAATGAACAGCCGCGTCGTGGAGATCTACGGGCCCGAGAGCTCGGGCAAGACGACACTAGCGCTCAGCTGCATCGCTGAGGCTCAGAAGCAGGGTGGCGTGTGCGCGTTCATCGACGCCGAGCACGCGATCGACGCGCATTACGCCAAGGCGCTGGGCGTCAACATCGACGAGCTCTACATCTCTCAGCCAGACTCTGGTGAAGAGGCACTTGAGATCGCCGACACGCTGATCCGGTCGGGCGCCGTGGAGCTCGTGGTTGTCGACAGCGTCGCAGCGCTCGTGCCACGCGCCGAGCTCGAGGGCGAGATGGGCGACCAGCAGATCGCACTGCAGGCTCGGCTCATGAGCCAGGCACTACGCAAACTCACGGGCTCGCTCTCCAAGTCGAACTGCATGATCATATTTTTGAACCAGATCCGCCAGAAGGTCGGCATCATCTTTGGCTCGCCCGAGGTCACCTCTGGCGGCACGGCGCTCCGGTACTACGCCTCGGTGCGACTCGATATCCGTCGCAAGGCCCAGATCAAAGACGGAGACAAGATTGTGGGCAACGAGATCGTCGTCAAGGTCGCCAAGAACAAGATGGCCTCGCCCTTTAAGCTCGCGAACTTTGACATGATGTTTGGTAAAGGCATCGACCGGTCGTCTGAGCTGGTAAGAGCAGTATACTGAGCGTCATATAGAAGATTGGCTGTGGCTAACACTGTTGGATCCTGTGACTGTAGCTCGACCTGGGCGTGCGTGAAGGCCTGCTGAAGCGGTCTGGCGCGTGGTACACCATCGTTGGACGCGACGGTTCGTTTTATCTCACCTGTAGAATGGATGCTGCTGCCTAACTTGTAGTGCCCAGGTCACTCACTCACTCAACCACGTTGTTGTTATGTTGTATGTTCCAGAGCCCATCGGGCAGGGCAAGGCGAAGGCCAAGGTTTTCCTCGAAGAGAACCCGGACATTGCTGCCGAGATCGAAGCCAAGCTGCGTCAGCGTCTGTTTGACACTGATGATGAGGCTGACGCACTCGAAGATGTCGTCGTCGACGTGAGCGAAGACGAGCTGCTAGCCACTGCTGTGAGTCCAGACTCCGAGATCGATGGGGAAGACCGCGAGCCCGTCGAGGAAGACAAGTAGCGCATCACAGTGTTTATTCCATCACGAGAGAGTTCACCAACACTGTTTAACTGTGTTGTACCTAGTGCTCCTGGATGACAATGTCTAAGCCCAGCACGGCTGCTTGTGACTGAGCACGTAGAGTAGATCGTTGCCGCTCAGGATGTCTTTCGGCAATGGGTTCACGTACACGTAGCCGTAGGGCACGCTGCGCTCGCTCTCGTGGATCTCAGCACGGGCTTTTGCGTGGCGGAAGAGCAGCGTATCGTCCGGACGGCAGCGGTAGAGGCCGATCGTGAGGATTCCGTCACTCGACAGCAGGTAGTGGAAGACGTACTCGAAGGTCTTCCCAACAAAGTCCAGTGGGACTTCGACGGCGAAGAGCGAGCTGCGCTTCACGCTCATGGGTGAGGCCTGGGACGAGCATGTTGGCGATATGACATTGTTGTCAGTGAGGTTGCCGGTTGGGTGAGGTGGACTGGATGGGACCATCAAGTAGTCCTCCTGTGTGGGACACATTATGAAGAAGACAAAAATTGTCCACCGGAAAAGGACAATTTTTAGTACGAACAGTAAATACGAACAGCAACAATTGACACGCATCAGCAGCTACGTACATCTTTCCAGGAGGCAAAGATGAACTCGCGCAGGATAGACTTGATGTGCGCATTGAAGTACTGGTTGATCAGCAGACTGTCACACAGCGACGTGCTGTACGTGAGTCCCGACGCGAACGCCGGCGACAGGAAGAAGTTGCGCGCAAAGGACGCCGACGACGACGAGGCCAGCTGGTGCTGCCGAAATTCGTTGAACGACGGGAACCAGTCGCTCGTGCGCAGGTTCTGCGAGATGAAGTGCACGTTTGCGCGGTTCACGAGCTCCGTGATGACGCGCGGCGCGCGCTTGGGCCCAATGAACGACGCGATTGTCTTGTGCAGCGCGACACAGGACTGTGGTCAGTAGCAAGACAAAACGAGAGACAAGCAAGATAGTTAAACAGCATCCCCGCATGGCCAAAGGTGTGCTAGGTACGCACCGCATCGGCGAGCAGCTCAGATGAACCGGACTCGGAGATCTCGCCCTCGCCGCACATGATCACGACTCTAAACGCGCGCTCAACGCCCGCACGCTGCAGCGTGGCCACGTAGAATGGGTTTCCAAGAACGAAGAACACCTGGCGGAAGTGGCGGAACGACCCGTAGGCCTCTGATGTCGGCAGTACAGCTGTGATCACGATTATGGGACGGTGGTTCTGCAGCGCCTTCACTCGCAACGGGCCGATCAGATACTCGAAATGGTTGGGGAACGTTGTGGGCGACAACACGCAGACGACAATCGGCGCCACGGCCATGTCCAGCGTGAGCGCGTTCTCGATCACAGCGTCCTCGGCACTGGGCTTCTTTGGCCTGGAAGTGTCCACCGAGAAGTCGTCATTGTCCAGCGGGATCTGCCAGTCGACGATCTTGGACCGGCGTCGCGTGTTGGGGGACAAGATCGCGGCCGTGGTCGAGCCACCGCCAGTTCTATTGCTGTTGTTGCTGATCATGTGGGTCTTGACCCTCAACAGCGACGAGCTCGCATTCTGCTGCGAGAGCCAAGCCGCGGGCATCGACTCGCTCGGCTGCATCATGGTCACGGCATCGGCCTCGCGGCGGTCCATGGCGATCACGAACGCGGTCTCGTCACCCATGCACGTGTAGGAATCGCCAGGGTTGAGCAAGATCTTGCCCGTGGACGCGCCTGAGCCTGAGCAGATTGCAAAGAGGATCACGCCGGCGCAGGTCGAGTACGCCAGAGACGCGACCTCGGAGAACGTCTTCCCATATATCACGTGGGACGACGGCAGCGTGACCGAGTACACTTCGTGGCTCGCGCCTCGCAGGTATCGTTCTTCCCAGGAATCCGTGTCGTCACCCGCAGCAACCTGTCCATTGTAACTGGACGTGGACGTGAGGTTGTACATGAACGTTGAGAAGCCCGGACAGACGCAGTTCTGGCCCAATAGCGAGTGCAGCACCTCGGAGAAGTACAGGACGTTCTTCACGTCCAGGTCGTCCATCAAGTGCCGGTTGCTCGACAGGTGCATCTGTGCGTGGATGCGTGCATGCGGTGCCAACCGCTTGGCCGCCATGACGCGCATGAGCGTCCGGTGGTCGCTGGCCAGGTGGTCCTCCTGGCCGCAGCGGCGCGAGAGGATGAAGATCGCATCCGCGAGGCTACAGGCCGCACGCTGCGCGTCATCGACGTCCAGAATTGAACCTTGGATGAAGCTCGTACGCTTCTCGAAGAACGGGTCCATGAGCAGCGCGACCATGGATGCCGAGGGCTCGTCCTCGCTCATCACGACCACGTTGATGTCGACAATGTCGTGGTCGTCGTGGAAGACCTCGCTGAAAAAATGGTCGATGCGCGACGGCGTGAGGTCTCCACAAAGCACGACATGCTTGTTTTTACCCGAGGGTTTGTACGCCGAGAGCTCGTACTGTGTGAACGCCTTGCCAAGGTCCAGTACGCGCGAGACCTGGTACGGCACGATGAGAATGAGTACAATCACGAGCACGCCCACGAAGACCTTGGCGAGCACGTTGTCGGCTGGCGGTGTCTGGATCGTCACGAACACGAGGATGGAGTTGAAGAACGCGTTGAAGAACGTCCAGTCGCCCGTGGCCGTGGCGCTGTGCGTGTTGGCCCCATTGGTGCTGCCGTCCGAGGTCTCGGCGATCTGGATGATGCCCGCAGCGCCGGCGATGATGAGCGCGATCTGGATGTAGCACAGGACCGCGAACTGCTTGACCGGCGACATGAGCCCGTGGCAGCGGCTCAGCACGGCGCGCAGCTCGAGGTAGCACTTGACAAAGCGCACCGGGTACACGAAGCGCCAGTACGAGTCGTCGTACCAGAGCGTGCTGTCGTCAACATATGGACAGTTGTGGCATACGATTAGTAATCGTGGCTTTCATATAATGTCCATTAGAGGTGGACACTTCAAAAATACACACGTCCGACTCAACTGGTATGGGTGCAAAAAAGACACTGGGAGCACGGGCAGAATGACCACGAGACTCACGAGCCCGGGGAGCGAGAGCACAAAGTCGTAGCGGTGGTCAGACAAGTAAATGCCGCGAAAGAGGTAGTCAACAGCGAAGAGGAACGCGCAGAGCAGCTCCGTGACCCAGAGCCACACGGGCAGCTACATATAGCAGAGCAATGGAGGTTGGTTGACGTTAGAAACCTCAGTGGCCCAACCTGATAACAATTCTAAGTGGAAGTGACGCAGTACCGTGTTGAGCGGGAGGTACGTGTTAGTGATGTACACGGCGACGTAGACGACCGAGGTGAAGGCGAGGAGGACGTCGACGCCCACGCCAAACGTGCTGTGGTCCAGGAACCTACACACAGCCAATAGCCACCAGTTTAGTCGGCCACCAGTCTCAGTTGCGTACCATATAACCAATGTCGTACCGACTGATGCGGTCGCGGTTGCGCACGCCCCAGCCGCCGCGCAGGAAGCGGATACTTGTGGTCAAGTTGGCCGAGTCAGGCTCTAAACACAAGCACAAGCACACATCGAGAAAAGTCAAACGACAGTGGCCCATAGGTAGTGCAAATTCATCGCACCGTAGGCGTCGCCGTTGAGCTCCTGGTGCTGGCCCGTGTGCACCATGTGCTGCTTCAGGCGCTTCACCTGCATATGTTATATTATATAAGAGAGAGAGAGAAAGATGAGTGAGTCAATGCATTTTTTTAAAAATAGCGCAGAGGGATCACGTACAAGCGAGAGGCTGCCGTAGTGCGATACGCAGTTGCCGCCGCTGTTGTCATTGTTGCTGCCCGTGAGGCGCTGGTGCTCCATGGCGGCTATCGAGAGCGCTTTGATTGTTGGGCTGGACGACAGGCTTGGGAGAAGTGCTTTGTGATCCCACCAATTTCAAATTATGATTGGTTCACAGTAATTGATTGCTGGGTCAACAACGACGGTTGAGCAAAGATTGGATCTTTGTTTGGTGCACGCGTCCCGAAATTAAAAAAACTGTTTTCTCCGAATACGGGACACAGCCGATTTGCGACAAACCGAGGAGGCCGCCGCCACAAGAAGAGGAGGACACTTGTTGTGTCCAACTCAATGCGACTCTTGCATACACTCGCGAATAATGGCCTTTCTTTTTTAAAGTGATTTTTAAAAAAATCCCGAAAAGTCAGGTTGAAGCCAGCAGTCGCGCGATCCAAGATCGGGCATTCGCAGTCAAGAGAGATCGACAACAGCACCAGAGCTGTGTTGATGGAGTTCGTCCAGGCGTCGTTCCAGGCGTCCTTCGATGCGCGCGTCGAGCGCGTGAATGCCACCGAGCTCACAGAACTCAGGACGGTGCGTACGACATTATCTATTGCACCTCTATAGCCCCATGGCCTTACTCACTCTCAC
>JAASFY010000663.1:0-17618 GCA_023334035.1 Globisporangium okanoganense
ACCTAGGCTGCTGGTGCTGCAACTTGTGTGCAACCTGTCTCGGATTGGAAAATGACGAGGCGGGTTACTCACGCGTCGCCCGCTTTGTCTATCTGTTTGGACTGAGCGCCGCTGGGTGGCCCTTCTGACTTGTAATACAAAGCTGCAGACAACAGGTGTGAAAGAATAGAAGGAATCGGGGGCGTTTTTGGTTCAGAGAGCAAAGAAAGCGGGACCCTTACAGGCTCAAGCTTTACATATTAGCTCAGAAAAAAGCTCATTTTTTTGTCAGGTATGGAAAATAAAAAGACCACCGACCCTGCTACGTTGTGCTTGGAGGGGCGTGCCACTCTCGCTCTATGGTGCAAGCGATGAGCAGCAGCAGTAGCTCTTCAATGCAACGCTACCCTACAGATACGCGACTCGAACTTACGCGGTGAGCTCAGATATAATATATCAAAGATTTATCAGGATATTCAGATTTTTTTAAGGATATTTACCGAATACACTGGTCTCTGCAGAGCCGATCCTATCAGCACCACGACGTGATGGCCTGCTTGACCCCCAGCCAGCAGCGGGGGCTTCTAGATTTCCCAGTGACACAATACTTCACGTTCGAAAAGCTCACTTCTCCCCCTTCGAACGACCAAAGCCACTCGCGTATGCTGTGTGCAATGCCTTGTACGTGAGCGTGATCATGAGATCGGGTCGGGGGTTTCAACGTGGCGGAACGCGCGCGTGTGACGATAAATACACTTTTCTGAAACGCGGATCCTCCGACTCTGCGAGCCTCAGATATCTATTATAATAATATCCCAAACAATCGACAAGCTCATGATCTCGTTGGATAATGAGTGAGTGAGGTCAGGATTTATTATTCAGATCACTTCAAGGAAATAATTATCCCAGACACTTCAATGAATTATGAGGGTCAAGCAGGACTTGACCATTTGTTTTACTTGTTTTATTTATTTTTCTAAAAAATAATAACGTCATGATAAAGCAACATTCCGGTACAGTACTCGCAACGTGCCTCGAGCGCTGGCTTGAAACGGATTCGAGTGACGTCAGAGCGGTGGTTTATCTTGTCTCGTAAACATAAAATAAATGCTAAATAATATATATATATAAAACTGCGACGGTCGGGTTGCTCCCCAAGCTATCGCCTTGGCTGTGGCTCCGTACAGGACAGTCCGCGTGAATGCGCATTAGGACTATCAAAATGATCCCACCACCACCACCCAAGCACCATATATTTACAGTCGGGACTGCTTGAGTGCGTGGGCATCAGCAAAATTATTTCCAACACACACGATCAAATAAGTAATTATCGCTCAGATTATATCTACGAGCGCCAATCCTGTGTCAGTGTAGCTAGCTATGCCTGGGAATGTTGCATCCGCTCTCTCGCTGTATATCACGATAGCACTATCGCTCGACAGTATCTGGCTCGCAGCAAGACCTCTCTCTCTCTCAAGAATTATCCATTCACTAGTAATTATAATTATAACCACAGACCGAGCGAGAACAAAAACAGTCAGTTCTGTAGCGCTTTCTCGTGTGCATGATTTGCTCCAACCTTGGATATTATGCGCTCTACTGTAAACGTACAGTAGCTTGGTCGTGGAAGAGTGGGACGACGAGTGATTGTCACGTCGTCGTGAGGAGGTCCCCAAGATGTCAAACCAAAGCTCTTCTTATTCCGTCATGCCTTAGTTTTTCCGGTACAGTACAGAATGATATGATACTGTAGAGAGGGAGCACCGAACCGGACACACACATCAGCAAGCTTTTGTTGAGAATGATGTGATGCGTCCCACTGCAACACAATAGCGCCACTGCGACAAGGAGCACGTTCAACTAACGAGTGGAGTTGGCGTCAACGTCCATGGGGCCACACGCGGGCTCTTCAGCTCTAGCTGAGTGGGTACCGCTCATGACACGAGTTTGTCATGTGTTCAATATTATTGAATTCCGTGTTCAGCACTCGAGCCAGCTAGCCCCGAGAGGTACTTCAATGGTCTATTGCGAGCTCAATTGCCATCGCCATGTCTCTCCGAGACGGAGCGTGGTTGATTGCTCTCCGGAGGCATGTTCACGGGTGTAAACGTACATATTTCTAGATCGTCGTCGACGCTCGAGAGCTATATTATAGTGAAATGCCCTCCTGCAACCCAACGGGCGGCGCAAGCTCTTGAGCTCGTGATCTCCGGCGAATGACTCGGGGTTCACCCAGAATCGGTAGGATGCCGACCTGCCTTTGATACCTCCTGTCGTAAGCAATACGCACACAGGTAACCCTGGTGGAGACTTGGTGGAGACTGGAGACTGGAGGCGACGGTGCGTAATTGTGGCTTCGTCCCATTACACACGTCTCGCTGGGCGAAACATACAGACAGCATACACTCGAGCCGCTCGATTTTTCTCCCCTTGGCCAGCGTGAAGCCTCGAGCTCCTGTGATCTGGGATGCTCGTTCTTCGTTGGATACAATACGGTCCTTCTCGTTTACACGTAATGCGCTCCTCTTCCCAGCGAAAAAAATGCACCGGTATCTCGCCACCACCGAGTCTCGTCATCACACTCACTAGCCTCAGTATCTTTACGACGAGACCACCACACTGCAACGCTGCAATTTCAACGAGTCCCGGTGCTCATTTCGAATGCCTCTTTAATACAGCATAGCCAGGGCAGCTACATGTACGCTATAACAAACGTCATGTACGCTACATATAACACTCGCTAACGTTGTCGCTCGGGCTGCAACTGCACCGGCGCGATGCAAAGGAGCTTCCGATGAGGATGTCAGTATTCAAAAAAATATTTAAAATAACTAAAAATTATTATTAAATACCTCGCTTGGGTTTCTGGTCAAGCGAGACTGATCAGTATGCAATCGTTTGTTGTTCATCCCATCCTAAGGAAAACATGATGATGCATATCAAATAACATTAATAATGCAAATCAATCCACACGCGCAGACCAGCCCTTGTCCGCCCCAACGCTCGTTCTGCATTGGCAGCACATCGCAGCGCTTCAACCACTACGGATATATTATTGAAGGTCATCGCATCCTAGAAGAGAGCACCGCTTGGCTTCCGCTCTGCGCCTCACATTCAGTGGACATCCCCCACTGGAAACCTGGAGTTCGCATGCTGGCCCAACTCGTTGAGCTCTGCTGCGATTGTGGTTGTCGCAGGCTCACAGCCTTGCATGAACGATTGACTGGCTATTTGAATCGACGCATCTTCTTGAACCAAAGTTTATCATCACCACTAGCGATATGATCCTGTACTGTGTTTTGCTGCAGGGCTATCCAGCGAGCCGTCCGGCTCGTCCACCAAGGTCTCTCACTCGAGATTCTAGTGTTGACACGAATTACAAAGGCTTGGCATAGTGACACGAGAACGCCACGACCAGAGGTCTCGTCGAGGGGGTGTTCGCAGCCGCAGCCTGTCGCTTCGGTCCGTCGCCACCAGGTTGTCTTCGCGCAGTATGTGATGATGGTACTATACAGAGCTGCCTGCGATGAAACTGCGGTTGGCTAGGCACTTGAGAGAGAGAGGACAACATAGCTTCAGACGCACAGCAGCAGAGCACACGTTGCGGTCATTTATCACAGCACAGAGGGTGGATCTGCTCAGCAGGGCATGGATCGCTAACCTGCATTCACAGTCAGTCCGGCCAGGCAAACCATCACTCACCGTCCTACCGCATATTTGTTTTCAACAAATCACATGTTATGTTTGATGTAATAATGACCAATCAGCGACGTCTACTAGAGGATCGCCGTCCACTGCTGTCCACTTAAAACCTCCTTCTCTTATATTGATAGAGGCTAGACACCACTAAAACCTCCTTAGATCTTTCTAGAGGCTGGACAGCTCGACCTCGTTTCACATACTAGTAGTGGACAGCGGTGGACGAAAGTATGTATGTCTACTTTGTACAGACCTTTTCAAGCTACCGGTACGCTAACTGTAAAATAAAAAGGTGAATAACGTTGTCCCTCTCGAAATGATATTCTTGGTCGTCCACGACTTGGATAACGACACACAACCGCCAAGACAAAATGGCCGACGCGAGCCGCGGCGACGGCCACGTACCCGAGCGCAACGAGTGCGATGGCCCCTCATCAGTGGACGGCGCCACCGCACTACCCACGTCTTCGTCCTTCCGCAAGTTCCGCCATCTGCTCATGGCCAAGAAGTTTGAGACCCACGACAACGTCCCCGTCCGTGCTGTCCTCATTTTTTTTTCTCACAGAGAAAAAAACTTAGGCCATCTCCACCGCTGCGTCAATTCGTAAGTCTAATTCAGTGTGTGTGTGACGAAACGCAGGTGGAAGTACTCCCTGGCGCGCTCTTCCTCGGCTCCTTTGGCGCGGCGAACAACCGCGCGGCGCTCCAGCAGCTTCGCATCTCGCACATCCTCTGCGCCTCGGGTTCGCTCCCACTCCAGTGAGTCAGTCGCCTTCGCTTTATAATCAGCTGTTTTTTATGAGCCAATAGTGACCAGCAATTAATAGTATTACTTTTAATTGATTGACACACATTCACAGGTTCCCAGCCGTCTTCGAGTACCTGAGACTCAGCATCGCAGACTTACCCAGCGTGCGCATCGCCGAATCATTCCCCGCTGTCTTCGCGTTCATCGACAAGTGCGTCGCTCTCCTTCTTACCAGTCCCACACGACGTTATTAGAACTCAAGGATCTGACCACCATCACTCACTGTACTCGTATACAGCGCGCTTGCGAGCGGCGGACGCGTGCTCGTGCACTGCTTCCTCGGGCGCTCGCGGTCCGCGGCGCTCGTGCTCGCGTTTCTGATCGCGAGAAGACGCATGACGCTCAGTGAAGCTATGTCGCTGCTCAGAAGCGTGCGGCCGCAGATCCAGCCCAACAGCGGCTTTCTGGCAGAGCTGCAGCGGTTTGAACAGCAGCAGCTCAGTGGGTTTTAGCTGCAGGACACGACCTGCTTGCTGCTGTCCTGAGTATTAGAGCAACTGCGCTGCCTTTGGAGCCATTTTGCTATGCTGCTTGTATTTATTTAGAATAATGAGAGAGATGTTTTAAATAAATATGAGCTGGTTATTATTAATAAAAAAACAACACGTGAAACGTAGTCTCGTTGCCAGCAGGCACACGTTGCATAATCGAGAGAGCTGCTGAAGAACCATGAGCAACAACCGCAGCAATAGCAGGCCGCCCCCACTCGGCTATGTGGGCGATGAGGGCGACTACGACGACACGGAGGAGGACCGCGACATGATCCTCTCCAAGGAGGACTTTGAGCTGCTCCACGTAAGCTATTTATTCCTATAACTGAGACCAAGTGGCGTGGGTACTCACTCAGGCTCACTCATGATTATTATTATTCTGCAGGCGCTGCATCGCTTCGTGCCTCTGCCGGCGCTCTCGTCCAACATTTTGCGGATCATCTGCGACGACGACCTCGAGGTCGCGCACGAAGAGGACGAGGCTCACAGTGCGAGCCTAGCAGCAGCAGATGCGGGCCAAGACGAGAATGAACGAATTACTATTTCCAGTGGCCCCAGGATGGCGTCCCTGGCACGAGCGGCGCTCAGCTGTAGCAGCAGCAGCGACTTGGCTGGCGCTGCGGTCCCAAAGTACTCGCCACTGACGCGGCGGCTGAGCAAAACGCCCATCAAGCCGCGCATTGAGATCAACTTGGCGCCCTCGCCCCAGTATCAGAAGAAACTCTTGGGACACGACCAGCTGCAGCACGAGCCAGTGAGCAACAACGAGTTCGATCCCAGCCACGACGACCGTGCTATTAGCACTGGACCCAGTATTTCCAGACCAGCAACAGCACGTGAGCTCCGGACAGAATAACGATAAGGCTTAACAACAAATGAGATTAACCACATCAATAACCACACACTTGAATTGATTCAGACGGTGCTAGCGCACCTTTTTCTGCTTCAGCTGGTGAGCTCTCTCTGGCTCATTAGAGCTCGTCATTTCTGTTCTCTTGCGATGGATCTGGAGCGTCGTCCTCTTGCTGCTCAGCGTCGCCGTCGAGCGCTTCAAGGGGCTCTTCAATGGCGCCATCAACAGCATTGGCTTCAACGCTGGCAGGGGCCTCTGTGGGCTCTTCTTCACTGGTGGTAGTGACTTCAGTTTGCGATTCAGCGTCCGTGTCGTCGCTCTTGAGCTTCGCGACGATAAACTCGGAGATCGTGTCTTCGTCCCAGCTCGCAATGCTATAAGTCACATAAGTATTATATATTTATTAATATAAAAACCATTCGCCTCTGCTCACAGTAAAGTACAACAGCATTGATACAAAGCTCATGGGAGATACGTATGCGTGACGGACGTACCCGATCTCTTCCTTCTTGTTGCCCTCAGCGTCGTAGAAGATCAGGAACGGGTGGCGCGCATTAATGTACTTTATAAGAAATAAATACACACAACAAATCACAGCGACACACACATAAATTCTTCCGCGCTTCACCACCAACTGCGACATATAACAAAAAAATAAAACATCAACAAATATTGTACCTCAATCTCGAGCTTGGCGTGCTTCTCGGCATGGTAGTGCACAAAGTTGGCGACTTTCGGGTACCGACCGAACTTGCACGTGCACACTTCGAGCACGACGCGGTCGTACTGGTGCTTGCCCTTGGCCGCCGCGAGGTCGAGCGCCGAGACGTCCGTGCAGCACGTGCGGCAGTCGGCGTCCAGCGTCGCGCTTGCCTTTTTCTTCTTGTTGCCCTCCTTCTCATCGGAGAGCTTGTCGTTAGTAAGAAAAATCGAGAGCTCGTCGCAGCGGCGGCAGTCGAGCACGTCGGCGTCAAAGCCCAGCGCGCGACACGCGTCCACGTCGCGAGTGACGGTGATGACGACGTCGTCAGCGCATATGGTGGTAGCAGAGAGCGCGGCCAGGAGCATGAGGACCGTTGCCACACAGGAGCGCATCATCGACCGCATTCTTGTTTTCGTTTTGTGTGTGACTGACCTTCAATCACAAAAAATCCACGTGTCAAATGGCGTGTTACAGTTGTCTCTCTGTCAAATGACATTTTATTTATACCCCTCTTCTACCGTTATCTAAGTCGCTTCTAACAGAAGAGGAACGTGGGCTTGGCCGCCTTGGGCTGGCACATGCGCTCGGCGCGCTTGTCGCCTACGATGCGCTGCATGCGGAAGAGATCGAGGCGCGTGAAGAGCGCGATGGAGCTTCGGCTCTCCAGGGCGTTCGCCACGTCCACCGCGTCTTCCGTCCCCGCGCCATGGCTCTCGCTGGCCGACGTCGTCGTGTCGCCGAGCATGTTGAGCATCTCTGGGTAGAAGCCGCCGAGCTGCGGCAGGCCGTACCAGATGATCTGGTGCACGCCGCGCAGCTGGTACTGGTGGTAGAAGTGGAAGCGCTCGGTGGCGAGCAGCACGTGCGCCTTGCCGTGGAAGAAGGACGTGCGTGCGCGCGAGACCTGCTTGTTGGTCGTGTACTCGCAGCACTGCACGCTGCGGATGAGCTTCTTGTTCATCGAGTCGTTGAAGAGGTTGCGCACGCGCACGTAGTCAAAGTACGACGGGACGAAGATCAGCACGTGCTTCTTCGGGTGGTCCAGCAGCGGCTCGAACACGTGCTTCTTGAAGTACTCGAAGCGGACGTCGACCTCGCTCGTGGCGCTCAGCGTCGCGCCGCCCACGTCCACGTCCACGCGCTGGAAGATCTGCTTGACCTGCGGCACGACGCGCGAGATGGCCGCCGAGCCGTCCGCCGGGTCGAAGCGCTTGACGTACTTGACAAGCCCGCTCTGGTTCTTGCAGCACTTGGTGACCAAGTGGTTGAGAGCCGGCTCGACGCCGTGCGCGAACACGATCGTCTGGCGGAAGTACGCGCCCAGGAACGCCAGATTCCACTCGCGGAGGCGCGCAAAGTCCGCGTTTGGCGCCTCCTTCGGCTGCACGTTGACTGCGCGCACAACGTGGCGCAGGTGCTCGACATTCTGCATGAGCATGAGGCTCGCCGAGTCCACGACGCATACCTCGATGGACGTGAGGAAGTCCGTAGAGAGCCGCACGTCGTCGGCCGCGTCCGTGGAGTCCAAGTCCACGACCTCGTCGCCCAGCTGCTGGCGGAGCCCCAGCGGGGACGCCAGGATGATGTCCGCGTGGTGGTACTCGCTGTAGAACCGCAGCGCCTTGCGCGACAGGGACAAGCCGATCTGGAACGAGTCGTCGTTGTTGCCCTCGGCAAAGACCTTCTGCCACTCCTTTAGGCCATCCTTGTCCTGCGCCTTTACGTCCTCATTCTCATCCTCGTCGTCGTCGTCCTTGGCCGAGCCGTACTCGTTGAAGAACCGATCCTTGTTGTGGAACGTGTCGACATTCGCCGGCAGCAGCTCCAGCAAGAGCTTCACGAACGCCAGCGCTGAGCTGCGCAGCGGCAGCAGCACCAGTACGGTCGCTCGACAGAAGCCCTGGTCACGGTATTCCTTCTCGTCCTCGTCCTGCAATGTCGCTGTTGCTGTTATTGGCGGCTCTACTACTGCTGGCTCAGCCGTGGTCTCCTTGTCCTTGGCCTGGCGCTTGCGCAGGCGTTCGTTATTGCGCGCGACCGTGTCGCGGGACTTGACGATGTGGTTCAGCACGTGCATCGCGCTCAGGCGGCGCAGCGTCTCGGTGCTCTCGTACGTCTGCGCGGCGTAAAACACGTCCTTGTACGACGAGAACTGGTGGAAGAGCGAGTACTCGAGCGACGTGGGCGTCCAGAGCGTCTCGGGGTCCAGCTCCTTGGCCTTCCACGCGTCCAGCAGCCGCGAGCGCACGTACAGCTTGTTGTTCACAGGCGACACTTGATCGTCACCAGTCGACGAGCCATTGCGGTGCGATACGCTGTATTCCGACGGTGACGCGTAGTGGATCACCTGCCCCTGCGCGTTCTGAGGCGCCAGTAGCGTGAACTTCTTTGGCAGCGCGTCGAATTGCTTGGCGTCGCGCTCGTCAAAGTCCGTCAGCAGGTAGCGGCGACGGTACGGATCCTGGTCCTGCGCGAGCTCGAGCTGCTCCTTGTCGTCCGCTTCTTCCTGTTCGTCTTCCTCTTCTTCGTCGTTCACTTGCACCTCGTCCTCCGCGTCATCGTCGTCATCGAGCTCTTCCTGTTCGGTGGCGTCCTCCTCATCGTCGTCGTCATCTCGGTTGATCACGTTTCCGTCTTCGTCGATCTCCACACCATCTTCGTTCACGAGCACCTCCTCATACTCGTCCTCATCGTTGTCCTCCTCTTCGTCCTCGTAGAGTCGGCCGCGTGCCGCTGGCTGGAACGTCTGCACGAACTGGTCGAACACGGAGCTGCGCTTCTTCTTCTTCGTGACCATGAGCTCGTCGCCGTCGCTCTCGTCGCTGTAACTGTTTTCGTTATCGCTGTTGCTATCGTCGCTCTCGCTCTCGGCAGCGTTGCGTTGTGCTCTCCGTTTCTTTTTCTGGCTCTTGGTCAGACGCGAGCTCAGCTCCGCGCCATCGTAGAGCGCGTCCGCGTGCTGCTGCTTGAGCGCCAGGTACTGCTCGCGCTGCGCATGCTTTTTCTGGTCCACGGTGCTGTGGAATGACTTCTTCTTGTTGTTGAAGAGCTGCTTGTGCTTCTTCCACTGACCGAACATGGACTCCTTCGACTCGCGCTTGGCCTTCTTCTGCGGCTGGCCGTCTTCGTCCACGCCGCCGCGGCCAGCGCCCTTCACGGGTGCCGTGTAGTCGTCCCAGACGTTGCTCTTGCGCTTCTTCGCACCCTTCTTCTTGCCGCCCGAGCCGCCGCCGCCTCCTCCCTTCCGTGGAGCCATACTTCTTGCTCTGTCGTGATGCTACCTACTGCTTCCAGTCAAATAGATGGAGCAACAAACCTGTGCCAGTCGCCGTTCACAAGTTCTGTGATGCGTATATAGTCGGATGTGAATGCCAAACAACAGAGGAACATTATGGCATACAAATGCTAGCATAATTGGCGTTCACTCCTCTCAGTTAAATACTATAACCCGGTGAACGCCAATTATGCTAGCATTTGTATGCCATAATGTTCCTCTGTTGTTTGGCATTCACATCCGACTATATACGTTTTCCCCCATAAAACCCATTGGGTTTTCAGTTGCTTAGCGAATATATACGTTTTTCTAGTAAAACCCTGTGGGTTTTAAAGTAGCTTCAAAACGAATGTGATTGGCTAAAACCATGTTCCTATTGCTTTATTTGCCAGTTTGACGCGCTAAAAATAGATCCGTTATATAAAAATAGCCCCACAATGCCAATCACGCGGCTTTTCAAGATGGCGCCAAAATGCAAGCAAGCGTCAAGCAAACATGGCCGCCGACGCAAACTCGCTGCTATATTTATTAGCGCTTGACGAAAGAGGAGAGTGCAAGCATGACGGTGAGCGCGCACGTCCGGCAGCCGCAGCTCCATGCAGACGACGACGACGACGAAGATGCGCATGAGGAAGACGAAGAGGAGGACGAGGAAGCGGACGCGCGCGAGCTGGCGCACTTGCTGAGCGACGACGAGCAGGACGAGTGCGGCGGCACTAGCGGTCTGGGCAGCAAGGTTGCGCTCTTCACCGAGTCGGTCATGGCGATCCTGTCCAAGATGACGCCCGCGAGCGGCGGCGACGAGTACGTGTTGCTGAGTGGTACTGTGTCATGTTCACTTGCTGATAGTTTATTCTTGCGTTGCGTGCTGAAGGATCTCGGTGGACGAGCTCAAGGCGAAGCTGCTGCAGCTCCCACGAGATGCGAACGCGCTATCACTTGTGCAGCTGCTCGACGATGTCCGCGAAGAGTACGTGCCGAAAGAGGCCGTGCGCAGCATCTGGCGCAAGCTGCTTGCCAGCTCCACACAAAGCAGCAAGAGCGGCAGCTCCACACAAAGCAGCAAGAGCGGCAGCAGCAGCACGAGTGCGCTCAAGAACAAGCGCGCGCGGTCGGCAGCCAACATCCCCATCGTGCGCAGCCGACTGCTAGAGGTACAAAGCCCACTGATGTGTGTATCTTGATAGCGGTGCTGGGAGAATGACTGGGATTTGTATTGTAAACCTGCAGTCCAAGCGCAAGCAGGCCGAGTGCGACCTCAAGCTGCTACAAAACCGCATCCTGCTCCTGCAGGTAAGTAATTCATTATATGCACTAATATTCCCTGGCTTATCCTCTATGCACAGCTAACACAACTCTTGTATATCATATATTCAGCAAGAGGAGTCCAAGGCGTGGAAGAAGATCGTGCAGACGAAGGACCGTGCGCAGGAAATCCTGCAAATCCGCGAGGCGAACGTGAAGAAGCAGGAACAAAAGAGTCAACAGGCGCTACAGCGTGAGCAGGAGACGCGCTCGGTGCACAAGAAGCAGCACTTTCTCAAAAAGGAGTCGGTCGTGAAGAAGAAACACGCGGCGATCCAGGTCATCTCGAAGAAATACCAGGACGTGGAGCTCGTCAAGAGCGAGAGCCGACGGCTCAAGGCCGAGCGTGAGCGGCTGCAGCTCGAAGAGGTCGAGCGCGCGAAGGAGAAGCGCGAAAGCATCCGGCGCCAGGAGGATGCGCTCAAGCGCAAGAAGCAGAGCGAGCGCCATGCGCAGGACCAGGGCGTGGCGCTGCGGCTCATGAAGAAAGCAATCGATGAGGAGCGCAAGATCCGCGAGCACCAGCGCCGCGTGGAAGAGATGGAGCAGACGGAGCTCGAGCTTATCCAGCGGCTCCAGGGCACGCAGCTCATCCAGCGCGAGGCATACACGGTGCTGGAGCACGCGCTGCTACGCTCCGACGCGCGCAAGCTCACGCAGCAGCAGCCGTTTTTATCATCTGCAGGGATGCATGGCGCGCAGCGAGGCAGCACGAGCGCCAGCATTCTGCCTCATCCTCATCCTCATTATCACTCGGATGGCTTCAGAATGGATTCATCCCCTACCCTTGATAGACGATACCAGGGCTAATATTTATATTTACAGGGTATAATTTTGTACAGGTGAGTTGCCAACTGTCAATGCTCGAATGATGACTTGCTGATGCGTTTCTATCTATTTACAAGATTTATTATCTTCGACCTTTTGTTGAAGTCGCGCTTGATTAGTCCAGCTTAGTGAAAACAAGTCTGTTCTGCTCAAACTCACATACCTGCTTTTCCGTTTTGTGTGGAAAATAGCAGGCAATTACTTATTTCAAAATCACTTTTGAAAGGTTCCAGGAGGAACACGAATCGCGCCGAAGAAAAAAAAGACAACAGACGTGACGGCCGAGGCGGAGTGACCTGCGTGACGACAGCTCCAGCGTATCGACAGCTCCAGCGTATTGACAGGCAGGAAGGCGAGCAGCTCAGTACAAGTGACATCAGCCGGACTATTCTCGCCAAGCGCGTTGAGCAGGCAACAAGACGAACCGCCAATATAAGACGAGAGACTGACAGAAAGCCCAGTGACCATGCCGTGGCGCTACCTGCGCATGGAGGAGCACTTTGAGCTCGTCAAAGCCAACTTCATCCGCTGCGAGGAGTGCAACGAGAACTTCTTCTTCGACTTCCTGCGCCATCCACGGTACGCGCGTCTGTGTTAGGCCTTGCTTGTGCGGTGCGTCGATAGAAAATTAGTGGCGCTGATCATCTTGGTGTATGTTGAAATGACGAGCAGCTACTTTGTGACGCACTTCAAGAGCTGCCACCTGAAAAACCTGCTCTACCGCTTCAATGGATACTCGGAGGAGGAGAACTCGCGCGTGCGCTTCGGCCCGCGGCGCAAGAAAGACGCCAACAACTGGTTTGGCCAGCTCAAATCCACCGAGAAGCGCATGGTACACACGTCGCTTTATTTATTATTTTTTCACACTACTCCTGTTGATTTATTTGCTCATTATTATGTATTGCTTTACTTGTTGGTGCTGTTTAGATCTCCATGCAGGACAACAAGTGGAGTGAGATCTCGGAGCGCGAGTCCTGGTCCTGCCGCTTGTGAGTCTTTCATTAAAAAAGTATTGTACGGTTGCGATGATCATTAATTTCTGTTTATCTGTATATGTTATGTGCAGATGCAATGACGGCAAAGCCGACCTGACGCAGGTGTTTGAGTTGAGCGAGCTCGGACGCGGCCAGGCGTTCCTGCACCTGCGCCAAGTGCACGAGCGCGCCTACGACGAGTTCCTCCACAGGCTTCCCGCGGTCCAGAGTGGTGCACTGCTGAATTTACGTGGCGAAGCTGGCGATCTGCTGCTGGGTGCGTTATCGCCGACACCATCGTCGTCTCAGCATCCGCACCACCGAGCTCACGCAGCTCTTCACACGAGCGGATCGGCGTCTTCGGACGACCACGCACTGGTTCAAACTCACGCTGAGCCTGGTGGTGGTGCTCATGACCGGAGCGGTGGTGGTGGCGGCGGTAACGATGGCAATGTCACTGATCGTGCTGACGCGTCTCTTGAACAGCCTTCAAGCGCAGAATTAGAGAACAACTCGCACACTCGCGACGAGAACGCGACTCGTAGTATGCAGCAGCGCGTGGCCGAGGCGAATCGGAGTCGGCTGCGACGCTTGAAGGCATCGTCAGCGGAGCGTCACGTGGAAGCAGTGCGCAGCAAGAAGCGCCGAGAGAACCTCACGCCCGTGCAGCGACAGGCAGACTACGACCGCCGGAAGCGCAAGAAGAAGCGTCAGGAGGAGTCTGTGCGTAGCCGCAAGCGCAGAGAGCAAGCGTCCGATGAATCGCGAGAGAAGGAGCAGCTGCGAAGCCGCGAGCGACGGCGTAATGCCACGGAAGACCAGAAGAAACGCGAAGCTGAGCGCAGCAAGCGGCGGCGTGAGAATGCCAGTGAAGAGCAGCGCCTTAAGGAGCGCGAGCGATGCCGGATGCGGTACGAAACGAAGAAAAATCGCAAGGGCGGCAGTCAGTACTCGTCCAACAACAGCTCGGGCAATTTGAGCGACGACGGTAGCCATAGCTCCATGTCGGCGTCGGACTACGACCATTATTCACACCGTCACCAGCGTCACTACGACGACAACAGCATTCGCCAGCACGAGCAGCAGCGCCACGATTACTACCACCAGGAAGAGTTCCAACAACAGCAGCACAGTTATGACCTCAGTCGTCCACTCAATGGTGCAGTGGCCAGGCAGCCCGGGCAACAGCAGCAGACCAGTTTTCCAGATAGCAATCTACCGCCAGCTACAGCGACCGGGACGCCTCATGTTTTCCAGGTTCCGCCCATTGATTCGATCCGAGTCCCACCTCCTCCTTCAAGCCTCAATCATCAAGGCAGGGACGACATTCGCTTGTCGTTCTCTAACTCGAGCGGCTTCCGGTTCTTCTCGTCGCCGTCTCCATCGGCTTTGGATCCAGGGACGTCATTTGCATCGATCAGTGGGACTGCGCGGACGCCTCCTGTTACGAGCTCTACCACCAACAACCCAGCGAGCGCATTCCGATCCGGTGGACTGCTGTCGCTATACCCACAGCAACTGTCGATGAGTCCAATCGTTCGCAGCAACAGTGGTGGCGCTAGCAGATTGCTCGGCACGGCTAATAGTGGAATCGACAACAACAGCTACTCCCCTGCCACGTCCTCGCAGCCTCAACTCGCGCTCCCGCACCTCCCGACGTCTCTCCATGCGCTATCACAATCGCTTCAACCGCTGCCAAGTGCCACATCAACGCAATCTCGAACACCATTGGCGTCGAGAGCGATTTCTGCCACTACTGCGAACGGATCGCAGACGACGCCGTCTGCACACGCTACCACCGCTGAGCGAGGGCTGAACACAGACACTAACCTGGCATTTGCTTAAAACCATCAGCTCCATTGTCGTGAAAACGAGACCGAGAGAGAGAGATCACAAGACATGAGCGTCGTGTAGTAAGCCAATATTCAGTCGAGAAGATCAGTCGTGGGCAAAAAATCGTGACGAGTTGTAGTCAACCTGTAAAGCAAGAAAATGATTATTTTAATGAAGCTGTCTGTCAGTACTAAGCCACAGTGGAAAAAAATCTAAGCTCATCCAGCCAGCCCAGCCACTCAACCCTGTATCTCATCATCCTGTTGCAACACTATCGAGGCGGCCCTTGATACTGGTTTGTTTCTTCTCCTTCTTCTATGAGGACGCTGCTGTGGATACTGCTCCTGCTGCAGCCGAGCCTTTCTGGTTGAGCGCCTGCTCCACGTACTTGTCGGTCGCGAGCTCGTACTCGGAGAGGAACCACGCGGCCGAGTTTTTCTGAATATACTTGAGGAAATCGTTCAGGCGGCTCTGGATGGACGCGATCTCACGCACCGGCAAGTTCGCGCCGCCTAGGAGAATCGGCAGACGCACTGTGTAATTAAATCATTGTAAATAGAAAAGAAGAAAAAAATAGAATTAGTGGTGGTAACACGATTGGAAACACCTCATAGAATGCCGTACCAAAGAGTCGAATCAGGTGCTCGGCGCCGTAAATGTCCGAGAGTTGCGTGTCCGGGTGCTTGAGCTTGATGTCGTGGTACTGCTTGCGTTCCATGCGGTACAACAGGATCGAGCCGAGCGCGCGGTCAAAGTACGACTGGATGCCGTCCATGATGCTCTCGAGGTTCTTGTACTCCTTGTCGTCGGCCGGCTCGCCCTCCTTGAGCTTGGACTTCTTGAATTCGAGATAATTCTTGATGATCTGACTCACCGTGGGCTTGCGCGGCAGCGTCACGAGGCGGTACGGCTCGTGGGTCACGTGCTTCCAGTCCTCCACAAGCTGCTTCTTGAGCGAGAAGGGCATCTGGATCGAGACCTGCTTGACTGGCGGACCGTGGCCGACGCGCTCGCTCTCGTCCTGCGCGTCCATGGGCAGCTCCTCCGTGTCGTTCTCGGCGTTGCGCTTCATGCGCTTGAACGGCGACTTCTTGGACGCGCTCGGATCGATGCCAGACGTGCTGATCTTCTTCTTCTTGGCCATGGCGGACTTGGCCTTCTTCATCGTGTCAAACGCGACCTTGGCCTGCTTCTGCAGCTCGCGGTTCGCCGGCGTGTCCTCGAGCACGCGGTCATGCGCAATCCACTCATCCCACTTCTTGTGCCAGCCCTGGTAGTGCACGTAGTACATGGACGCGCCCGTGCCCTTGGTGCTGCTCTTGTCGCTCTGCACGCCCTGTCCGTGGTCGATCTTGAGGACCTTGGCGTCGTAGATCATCACGCCGTGGTAGGCCATCACCGTGTCGTCCACCTTGACCACCATCGTCTGCTTGGTTGCTTCGTAGAGGCTGCTAACTCGTGAGCTTGTGCTGCTTGCTCTCTCTCGCGTGATTGCTTGCTTGTTGTTGTTGTGTTCTAGTATTGCGGCTGCCCAGGCGAAGAAGCGCTTTTTGGCGCGAGTGCAAAAAAAACAACACCAACGAAAGTCTGTAAGGAATATAAAAATAAATTTCGGCAAACCGTCGGATGGGAGATCCCAATTTTACACGCTTTTCCAATGAGTTGTGTGTCTGTTTTGGTAAACTTCTTCAAAGTTTGTCTGAATTGCTACCCAAAATTAGGAATCTAGCTAACATCGTGATTCAAGTAAGCAGTTCGGAGCAATGCCCAAGTACGTGTCTTCTGTCAAAGTTCGCGAGCAGCAACCAGCTGTATCAGTGACTATGGGAATTCTCGACTTCGAGTTTGAGTGATGGAGTCAAGTTTGTTGTAACTTTGACAGGATTGCTCAGAGAGCTAGATTGATGGATCAATGACTGATGCCAAGAACAATTCTAGAGAAGCGAAGAGAATAGTCCGATAGCTTTAACTCAGCAGATGTGGTTTTGTGCCTCTCCAGGCTTTCCACATCAGCATTTTCACATTTGCCACAAGCCCCACAAGTGGCATCCCCCCACGTTATTAGCACTGAGCCTCGCCGCCGAGCCAAGCCCCTCGTCACTACCAAGCCCATGCTCGCCGACACGACCCGTGGAAATCAGGCCTGCCGACCCGACCCGACCCGCCGGACCGCTCGTCAGCTTGAACCGCTGCCCGCCTGGACCGGCCCGCTGCTCAAGACCCCTCGGACCTGACAGCAAGGACCCTTCATAGCAAAAGACCCCTGGCTATACGTTGGGTGGGGAAGTACCTTTTGGGAGCTCGTGGTTGGCCTGCCTGTTCGATCCAGGAAATCCGTGCTATAATTGCTGTGGATAAGTGGTGTGGCCATTAAGTTGTTGGCCGCCCCCATTCCCGCTTTGCATGGATACGAGTGCGGCATCAAGTTCCAGTTCCAAGACTCTCATGAACCGACGCCGCGGCAAGCGTCCACCAGACGACCCAGACTTTGAAGACATGGCGCCGCGACTTGCGTGCTCGCGTCTTCGCCCTCGGAAGCTCTCACGCGCAGCCCCTGCTGGTGAGATCGTCGCAGAGTCCGACAGCGAGTCGGTTCGAGAAGACTCGCCTGCTACCGTACGTCCAGCCAAGGCGCCCAGTCGTGCACAAGTAGTGCCAGACTTTCCCGATTGGTGGGAAAAGTCCGTACCAGCGCGTGCCAAAGAGATATGGCTGCCGTCGGACCAGGACACGTCTCTTCCAGCAAGCTCAACGCGACTCGAGGGCAAGCCCTGGTTCACGCTCAACAACATCATCGAGTTGCAAGCAACGGATAACGCCAGCCAACCAACACGTCGGTCTCCAGCTCGAAGCGATTCAACGGACGAAAAG
>JAASFY010000664.1:0-17544 GCA_023334035.1 Globisporangium okanoganense
GGACTCGTTGCGTCGTCACGCTCTCCGCTGATGTTGTTGTTCGTATAAGTGCTTGAATTGGAGACAGCTTGCTTGTGCGCTTTGACAGCAAGCTCAGGTGCACTCGGCGATCCTTTCACGATGGTGAGCTTGGCGTCCATGTTCGTTCTTGTGGGGCTTGATGTGTGCTTGAGGTCTAGCGAGTCGAATCAAAAGTGAGCAAATATGAGCTGCACAGGCGAATGTCTCTGCTGGGAGCAGCAAAATACAGTAGCTTGGAGAGGAGAGTTGCTCCAAGAGTGTACTGTGCGTGGCTCTTTCTCGCGTTTCGCCAATTCGAAGCAAGGGTCTCGCTCTTGACGACGCATGGGCGTGTTATGAAGAGCCCAGGGGGCATCAACATTGCGTCAACATTGCAGTACGCCGACCAGCACTCTTGGTCGTTTCCTTCTGCTCAGTGGGCCAACTGTTCAGACAGCGCTCGCTCGCCCGATCGGCAGGGCTTGCTGATCGACGAGCGCTATCTTGTTGAGTGTCAGTCTCTGGGTCTCACAAGGTGCCCCTTTCAGCTACAAATCGATTGGGCTCTCAGAAACCACGCACAGCTCAGTGGGAACATCGTTGTATTTGCTCTTGGGCTGCATAAAGGTCAGCTGTACATATTTGTCGAACAAAGTGCATTCCAGTGGTCGAATGGGTATATTTGCAACACTTTCATCCCGACTATCGAAATGCTAGCACTTGCATACTCCAGTTGGTTCCCAAGAAACATCATCTTTCAGCTGCAGTCCCAGATGAGCTGCTGGTGATTGATATGCTGTACACCCGGTAGCTGCTTCGATTCTCTGGACAGCCTCGGTTGGCTTCTTCAGTGCCCTGCTGCATCCCTCTCTTTGTCAAGGAGTCACGCTTTTGAGAAAGGCTGAACCTACTACATTCCCGCCTTCGCTTTCGCGCAGCTCACGACCGAGAGTCGATCTGGGATGAGGAAGTGCCGTGAGGTTCCTACCTACCTCCAATGAGCTTCGTCGTTGGCGATTTTGCGCGTGCCCCCGGGCATAACTTTGGGCGACCTTCAAGGTGACACGTGAGCTGCTGGCGAGTGGACACCATCGACCATCACTCATGAGTCAACTTCCCTGCGTGGACGCGGATGCTTTGTCTGTCGCAAGCAGACGAGCAGGTTCGCAAGGCCTCCGTATTTGTTTGGTGTCGTCGCCATCCTGCTGCTTCCCTCTCTGTGGTGAGGCATTATGCTTCATCACCACCACGCCTTCCACCTAAGAGGCGTTGAGCTGACTGAATTGGCACTCGTGACTTTGGTCACGAGTTGCACCTGTTGAAGAACGTATTCGGCTTGCTGGTGAGCGCGGGCCTGTCTTCACATTGTCACATGGACCAGCACTCGCGGGTGAACTCATCTAATCAACACGTTGTGCTGTACAGGGTCCCTCGCACGCGAGTGAACTCATCTAATCAACACGTTGTGCTGTACAGGGTCCCTCGCACGCGAGTGAGCATCTTTCGTTGATCACGTGTACGTACATTCATATGCAGCATGTACCTGCTACTCCTCTCTTGGCAGCAATGATGGTTGTTCCAGCATCGTTTGGTTCAGCAGTCTCTGTTACTCGCTCGCATGGTCGCCCCCTACTTCTTCCTCTCTCTGGTCGCCTGGATCTGCAACTGAACGCCTCAGTGCCACTGGATGAGGTGCACGTCCTGCTTGTTGAGCACCTGGATGGCCTGTCGCATGTATCTGCATCGAAGGTAGTCCACGCTGTTCACGGGCACGTCCGCCCACGTCTTCCCAAAGAGCTTGAGCTCCACAAAGAGCAGCGCCATGACGCCGCTGTCGGTCGAAGCCGTCGCTGGAACCGCTGAACACGCTGGGGATCGATGAAACTCGGTCACAACGACATCAAAGTCGCGACACAAATCGCGCACAAGCACCTTGAGCCTCTTGTATTCGGCGGATTGTCCGTTGCACACGTACAAGTGGCAGGCTTTTGTCTCCGTGTCGAGGAAGAACGCGCCCCACTGGTCGCTCTGGAGCTGCACGAGGCCTGTCGTGAACTGCTTGGGCGTCAGGAATGCCCCATAGAGCGTCGCCAGTCGTCGTCGCTCGTGCGGGTCGGCTTCGTAGATGTAGCTCGGGTTCACAAAGCTACCGTTCGCGTGGAAGCGCGAGTGCAGATGCAGCAGCACGGCCTTGACGCAGTCCGCGTCGATTTCCTTGGCGCCTGGACCCCCAAACTTGAGCAGGTTGGTGCCGTGAACGGCGTCTGCGAACCGAATCGGTGCGCCTCTGGACGAGATGCTCGTACCGCTGATGTTGACCTTGGAGAGCGCCATGGTGTCCAGTGGGTACACGAGGTAGTTCTGTAAAAGCCACAGACAAAGAAGCAACATTGTCAATAAGCCAATCGAACAAAGGCCAGTAACTATAATATAGTGGATAAGATTCGTACCTTTGGGTCGTTATCGTTATCGTCGAAGGGAACGCTCGAGGGACGGGCTTGGAACGCGCTCATGAAGCTGAGCCAGTCGTTCACTTTGCGGACCTGGGTCGTCGTTTCGATCGCAAAGTAGTAGCGCTTCATGGTGCGCAGCTGCCGCGACGTGAGTGTTACGGCCTCAGAGAACTGCTGGCCGCGCTTCTGCACCGAGAGCGTCACACCCACAGCAGGTGGCAGCAGCTGGTGCAAGCGACACGTGTCGATGATGCGCTGCTCGCAGCCGTCCACGACGTACTTTGGCAGCACAAAGTCGATGTCTTCGAGCTGGAACGACGGTGGAATACGCACGACCTCGTGCTTGAACTTGGTGATCCGCTTCGGGATCGTTTCGACGGCCACCACCGCCATGTGTCCCACGTATCCGTGTGAGAGCGCGTAGCAAGACGCCGAGTCCATCATCATCTCCAGGCGCGAGAGCTTCATGGTCTGCGCGTCGTTCGGTCGCTCGAGGGCCTCGAGCATCGCAGGCGGGATGGCCATTCGAGGCGCACGAGTTTTCCTCTTGGGACGAGCGTTCTGTTCGAGGTTGGTGACCTGATCGAGGGACACAGCTGACGACGCCGAGTACTCCCGTGGATAGGCCGTGAGCTCATCAACTGTCGCTTCTCGATAGTCTTCGTACTCGTCGTCCTCGCCTTCGCCGTTATCAACTCGCTCATGATGCTGGGTATCATTTATGAACTGACGAATGATGTCAGGAGCCGCGACGCGCGCTTTCTTCTGCTTGCGCTTCTCGGTCTGGAGGCGGAAGACAACGTTGCGCACGTCCTGCTGCTGGAACACGCACTCTTTACCTATTTACATACAATGACCCACGTTAGTACCTAGCTCTAGGCATCACCAAGCCAACGCAAAGCCTCACCTGTGGTCTCGAGTACGTGCTTGGCCAGCACGTCAAAGATCGCCTTGGCCTTCTCGCCCTGGCATTCGAGCCGTGCGATCGTATCGAGCAGCAACGGGTCCGTGATGCGCCGGTTCTCCACGTACGAGTAGTATTTCTCCCGGTCAGTCGCGTGGTTGTGCCACCCGCGCACAACGGCGCGCACGCAGTGGCGCTTCTCGGCCTTGTTGAACGACACGCTCGCGTTAATGCGCGCCTTGCAGCCGCTCGCGCGCACCGTGAGTGGCGCAGACTTCTGCAGGCGCTTCTCGCTCGGCTGGTAGCTCAGCCCGTGCGTGCACGTGTACGTCTTGGAGTAGAACTTCCAGGCGTCCGCGAGCAACAGCGGCGGCGCCGCGCCCTCCGCCGCGGCCTTCTTGAGCTTGAGCACATTCGCGTTGCGCGCGCGCACGGACACGGTCGAGCGGATGCGAAAAACCTGGTACGACTGCGCCGCGAACTCGCGGATGTAGCTCTCGAGCTCGTCCCAGCTCTCAAAGAGCTCGGGGAAGTTGTGCTCCGCCGCGTCGTCGTTGTCCTCATTCTCGTCGTCCTCATCGCCATCTTGGTTGTTCTCCTGTGGCTCTGGTTGGCCGTCTAGGGCTGCGTCATCCCCACCGCCACTGCTGTGAGTCACATCAGGCGTATGGAGCTGTTCAGACGCAGAGCCATCGCCGCCACTGGTGCTGTCGTTGTACGTCTCGAACGCTTCTGGGGGCGATGTGGACGCGTGGTTCTCGTCATCGTCTGCCGCCTGGAGTGAGGCTGTGGTAGTAGTGATGGCAGCAGAAGACGCGTTTAATACTAAGGAGCTCAATGGCGACGACGGCAGCGCTTCTCGGCTGTCGTAGAGCTGCACAAAGCCGCCGCTGCGTGGCGCTGGCGCCGCCTGTTGCCTCCCGCTCATTTGTTTTCACTTGTCAACTGTGTTCAAAACAACAGTGACGGACCGGAAGTTTTTTCAAAAATGGATTGTATTTTTGAATCAAAAATCAATTGAGTGAGCAAAAAAAGATTCCACATTTTGCACATCTAGCAATTTGGTTTTAAAAATATAAATGTAAGCAGCACATTTGTATGACTAAAAGGAATATATAAATGTGCTCCCGCTCATCTCGCTCACATGGCGTCATTCGAGCAGCTCCCGAGCGAAAACCGCCTTCCTTCAGCGCCAACAGCTGCTGCACGAGCGCCACCACGTGCAGTCGCTGCTGCTGCGCCTCCGTCACCACTACCAGCGGTCGCAACCAGCACCACAGCGCTTCCAGTACGCTCGAATGTGCCCGTCATTGACCTCGTAAGTGACTACGATGGCGGCAATGACAATGGTGACAACAGCGGCAATGCGGGATTTAGGCCCATGACGCCAACGAGCAGAGCGCGACAGGCAGCCATCCTGCAAAGATTGATGGTGAACGGCACGCTGCGAATAAATGATCCGGAGCGCAGCCCACTGGAACATTTTCCCGAGCGGTTCTACTCGTGGGACGAGTTTGACGAGTACCTGAGCGAGTTCAGTGCGCTGATGTACCAGGTCTTCCGCACGCGCACGTCCAGGACCGTGGCCGCGCACAACAAGGACCAGTTAGCGGCCAGCCTAAACTCGAAGAAGATATTCCCAGAGGAGTTTGGGAGCGTCTCGAAGACGCTCCGATGCACACACGGCGTGACGAGAAAGACGCGCGGCGAAGGCCTGCGCTCGTACACGGCGCTGCGGTGCACGGCAGGCATTCAGGCAACGCTCAAGTTTGACCAGCTGGCGCTCGTAAATTGCATTGCAGTGCGCGTGGAGGGCGCGCACAACCACCCGATCGGCAAGGCGCAGTACATGGCGTACCCAGAGAACCGCAAGATCACGGACCCGGCATTGCTGTGCGTGATCGAGGTCATGAGCGACCGCAAGAAGAGCATGAAGGCGATCATCGCGCGGCTCACGGAGATCGTGCGCGAGATGACAGGTGAGACGTTCGCCTTCTTGTCCAGGGACATCTACAACATCATTAGTCGCCGAAGGAAAGCCAAACAAAGAGCCTAGGAGCGTGTAGACGAAGACGAGGTCTCGAGAGAACTTAACCTTGAGGATAATGAGGACCTTAGTGCTGAGTTAGCAGCTGCCGCTACGGCAGCCAGTGACTCTGATCCGACAATGAAGCTGCTGCTGCGGCCAACCGAAGCAAGCGAAGACGGCGAACAGACGATGCAGAGGATGTTGAGGGCAACGGGGACATTGTGATTCCAGCGAATGTGGCGGAGACGGGGCTCCTCATTGAAAAAAGAAGCGGAAGAAGAAAACGGGGCCGAAGGTGAAGCTCTCGCGCCTGAGTCTGCTCGTGGACTCGAACTATAACTACAACCAGATCTACGGCGCGGTGAACTTCTCTGTCTTCGTGCTGCTCATCTATTGATACCTGGATAACTGACTGCTGTTTTCTTATGCTCATCATACAACGTCACCACCACTTGTATTAGGTCACGCAGATCGACATCGCGACACTGGAGCTGCTCCCAGGGACCATCTCGGGCTTCCAGCACAAGATCCTAGAGCTCTCGCCGGCCAACAAACCAGAGGACGTGGACTTTGTGCTGCCGCGATACGTGCTCACGGGCTGCGAGGCCGGGATCATTGAGCACTGTCGCACTCACGAGGTGCAGCCGCATCAGATGAGCGTGAGGCTCACAGCCCATGACCCACGATCCGATGAGCCGCAGACTGTGACGCTGGGCGCTCGCCAGCTGCTGAACATGAAGCGATTCTATGTGGCGCGTCAGAATGTGACGGCTGTGAAGAAAGTCATCGAATGGATCGAATCCTCCACGAGTCTGAACGACTGCCAGATGCCCTCGCCGTTCAACGAGTATGCAGACTTCACCAAGGTACGTGTGGAGATTTGATCTCGGTATACTCGAGTGTCACCACTGAAGGGCTCTCTTGTATGATCCCCAGGACCTCTTCGTCTTCTCACTGAGTCTCGCCCCATTTGCGAATGCCATGGTCGGCGGAACATGTCACGACTTCCGGAATGTGCCACAGCAGTTCGCGAACACGATCAACGGCGCCAACATCTTCAAGTTCGGCGGCGCAGAGAGCAACATCGACCTGGACTGCGTCAAGGCTGCGCTCTTGAGTCTGCACTCGCGCTTCCACGAGTGTGCGGCGTTTGTAAACCCGAGCTTCATGTTTGCGAGGGTTCTCGAAGAGCGCTGCAGGAAAGGCAGCACGTACGGCGCGTTCCTGTCTCCGAAGCGGTACGTCCCTGCATTGGTGCAGCTCCGGTCCACGCGGTGAGGCGCTGCTGTGCTCGACTTTTCGAAGGGCGCCTGTTATCTGTTCACGTTGGATCCAGCCGACTCGATCGAGCTGCTGCAAGTGGTTGGTGACCTGTTCGTCGACTACAAGTTACCAGGAGATGACTTTGTTGTATCGCCACCACCAAGTGACTCGGTTGTAGCGCCTTCGTTACTGGAGAACAAGAGCAACAGTGGCATCCTGGTGCTGCTGTTCGTGGAGCTCATGGTGCAGGACAAGACGTGGTCAGATCTTGGGAAAATCAAGTCCCTTTACTACTTTCGCATGCGGGACATGCTGCAGGCGGTCCAGGTCGTGACGAAGCAGAATATTCATGACATTCGGTGGACTTAGATGACAGTAGGGCAAAGTAGATCGCTGGTAAAAGCGCCCTCTAGTCATAAGTGTTGATAAGGAATCAGTCGGCGATAACCTGTAAAACACATAATGACTCGGTTTGTCTGCTGTGCATCGCGAAATTATCAATAACACTGTGTGTGTTCATCGTCGCGAACGGTTATTCACATGTCACTCACTCAGAAGCAGCGATCATCGAAAGTATCTCAGTTACTAATACTTCGAAGCACGTAGTATACCGTATGAACATAGTCACACGCCCTGGGCAATTTACATACAAAGAACCTACCCTAGACGTCGTATTGTGGGCGTAGAACCACAACGCCCATTCCATCAAGTCCACCGAATGTCGTGGATGTTCTGCTTCGTCACGACCTGAATCGCCTGCAGTAAGTACCGCATGCGAAAGTAGTCGAGGGACTCGATCTTCCCCAGGTTCTCCCAGTCCTTGCTCTGCAGCACCAGCTCGACAACAAGCAGCGCCAGAACGCCACTGTTTCTCTTCTGCGCCAGCAGCAACGGCGACACGATCGCTTTACTCGGTGGCGGCAGGACAACAAAGTCGACGCCTGGCAAGCTAAAGCCAATAAGCAGGTCGCTCACTACTTGCTGCAGCTCTTGGTACTCGGCCGCGTCGGTCGTGAACAGGAAGCAGACGTTCCGTAAAGTGTCGAGCACGACGCTACCCCACCGAGTCGAACGGAGCTGCACGAGACCCGCGACGAACTGCTTGGGAGCGAGGAAGGCGCCATACCCACTACCTTGCTTGCAGCGCTCGGCGAGGATCTTCTCGTGCATGAAGCTCGGACTCAAGAACGCGGCGGTCATGTAGAAGCGCGAGTGAAGACCCAACAGAGCGGCTTTAGCGCAGTCGATGTCAATGTTGCTGGCTGTGCCGACAAACTTGAGCAGACTCGCGCCGATGATCGTGTCCGTGAAGCGCATGGGTAGGTTCTGCGCTCCGAGCGAGATGCCGCCAACGATGACGCTGGAAAACGGGAGCAGTCCCAGCGACAATACCATCAAATCCTGCAAGGAATAAGTGAATCAGTTAGTCAATCAATAAAAATCCCATATCCCATGGCGTCAGTTAAGGAATCCGCACCTTGTTGTACTCTGCGTACTCGTCAAAGGGCGCTACCACCTGGCAACCTTCGAGGTTCGTCGACGAGGTGACCCAGTCAATGGCGCTCTTTGCAGCAGCCACGTTCTGACGCGCCAGGTAAAACCGCTTCATAGTCAGCAGCTGGCGTGAACCGAGCGTCACTGTTCGAGCCTCGTCGGAGCGTGGATCGAGGACTTCGAGCTTCACGCCGACCTCTGGCACTTGCGCTTTCTCTTTGTGGCAGTACTTGATGATCCTGCGTTCGCAACCATTGAGCACGTAGTGCGGCAGCACAAAGTCCACGTCCTCTGGTTTGGTGGAGGAAGAAAGCGTGAGGATCTCGTGCTGGAAGCCCGAAAGCGTGCCAGCAAGCAGCTCCACTTTGGCGATACTAATCTGCGCAACCTGATAATAATAACGATGAGACTGAGGTCAGTATGGATAAGCTAAGCCAGATAGACTAGCTCGGCCAAGGACGCACCTCGTTGTGGATGTGGTTGTAGCAGTTGGACGCGTCCAGGAGCACGCCCAGATGCGACAGTGGGATCTTGAGATCCGGTTTCTTCGTCTTTTCGAAGACAAGGTCGGTGATATCAGCTTGGGCGCTGACAGTGGCGTTCACACGAGACCAGTCGATTCTCCGCTTCTTTTGTCGTTCACCAGCATCAACGCTGTCGGAATCGGAATTCGAGGCATCGTCCACACCACTCTGATCTCCTGTGGCTGCTTCGTCCTGAGCCCCACCACTGCCTTGACTGGCAATAAGCCTGGCTTTGCGCAGCCGAGCCACAGTGTTGTGGATGTCCTTGATCGTTAACATGGATTCCTCGCCTAGGTTAAGCGGACGTAAAGTTCACATACAAGAATTAATTTCGGGCATATCGTTCTGCCCTACAATAACAAGCTCAGCCAGCGTTCTCTTGTTCACAGTACCTGTCGTGTCGCGCACAATCTCCTTCACCCGCGTCAGGATCGCCTTGCCGGACTCGCCGCGCTCCTTCATGACCTCGATCACGCGCAGCAGCGCCGGGTCCGAGATCTGCCGGTTCTCCGAGTATGCGGAGTAGTGCTCCTTCCCAATCGGGTGGTTGTGCGCGTCCGCGAGTCTCGTCTCCACCACGTAGCGCTGGCCGCGGTCGTCCAGCTTGAGCGTCGCGTTCAGCCGGGCCGTGCAGCCAGTGTGGCGCAGCGCCGTCCTCACCCGCAGCCCGCCACCTCGGTGGATGGGCATCCGCCCGTGCGTGCACTGGAAGCGCATGGAGTAGAACTTGAAGCCATCCGGGAGCGGTCGTGCGCCGTTGTTCTGCTCTGCAATGATGCTGTTGCGCCTCGTCACGGCCACGGAGCTGCGCTTGCGGAACGGTTGGTACGTCAGCGCGCAGAACTCGCTCATATAGGCTTCGAAGTCGTCCCACGAATCGAACTGCTTTGGGAAATTCTCGAGCGACTCCTCCGAGTCCACGTAACGCATGGTCTGGTGGCTATTGATCACGCTGTGCCCTCTAGATGCGCTGTTGGCAGCAAAACCAGTGCTAGTAGCAATAACAGTCGGAGCAATAACGATCGAGGCATCAGGGAACTCCTCGTCGTCGTCGCTCTCGTCGTCGCTCAGCAGGTCCAGGACCGCATCCAGATGGGCAGCTGGAGGGGTGACAGCGCTGTTGGGACTGCGCTGCGGCTCGGGCTCGGGCATCTCGGACGCCGGCGCGTACGAGGCGGGCTCCATGGCCGACATTTTGGCGTTATTTTGCTTTTGTTGTCGTTGTGATCTGACCTGCTCGTTTTTGATGTGAAATGGGAGGCGAATGATATTTTACTTGTTATTAGGTTGTATAACGATAAGTATTATAAGAAAATAGACAGAGATTCAAATAACAATACATCCTTTAAGACAATGTAAGCAAGTTATCTAACCTTTCTTAAATTGTTAAAGAGGTTAGACAGTGGGGCCTTGAATTTCGATAGTGGACAAGAGTGGATGGCGTCCGCTTGTCTAAATTTCCACAACCCATTACCACCACACTGTATATTTGTTACCACATACAAATTCCAAGTTACTCACCCGTTTCTTTGCAATGAACCTACAAATCTATAGCGCCAACCTAGACAACGAACCCATCGCATCCTAGAAAAGCAGCACCAGTCCGAAAAGAAAGCACGAGTCACGCAATATGAGCAGCTCCGATGCCGGCGCTCCGCCGTCGCCACCGCCCGCCGAGGCCGCTGGTGCTTCACCAAGCGTCACGTCACCACCTGACGCGATCACCACTAACACCAACGACCCACCCGTGAAGCTGCGCATCGCGTGGGACAAGGACGCTGTGACGCCCGGCGGCAAGACGAGCATCCGTGTGCTGCTCGACTGGTTCTCCACACCCGCCAACTACGCCCGCTGGGACGCTGGCAAGTCGCACTACGGCGAGAACCGCAAGGCGCTCTGCGCAGAGATCAAAGCGGTGATGCACGCGCAGGGCCTGGTGCACCGTGAGACAGCCAACATCCGCACACAGCTCAGCGTCCTCGAACGCGCGTACGACTCGGCCGTCGCGTGGCTCGTGCAGAACGGCTACGACGGCCGGATCCCGGACGCCGCGACCGTGGCGGCGAACCCACTGCCCTTTGGCGTGCGTGCGAGCCACGCGAAGAGCAGCAACCCCGTTGAGGCGTACGTGCTGCGCAGCTGCCGCTACTTCTACGTACTAGACTCAGTAAAGCGGCAGCCTTTGGCTCCAGGCTCTTCTTCTACCACCAGGAACCCGTCGAGGGCACCAGCGGCTCGCACGAAACCTCGCCACTCGTGGGTGCTGAAGAAGAACGGGGTAACAGGAGACGACGATGAGAGTGGGGGCTATGAGAGCTCGAACGAAGCTGGCGGCGACGAGTCGGCGGGACCAGCCGAAGCAGCTTATCATGCACGGAATCCACAAAGCGAGCGTCATATTCGAGTGGCTGAGAAACCCCAGATGGTGAATACTGGGCAACAGGCCCAGCAAGACATGATGGTGGAGAGCTGGCGCCCGATCAAGACTGAACAGCAGCAGCTCAGCTGGATCGGTGCTCCTCCAACTCCCAGCAGTACCGCCTCGGGCTTAGTCAGCGGTAGGAGATACCGCCACTATGATGGCAATGATGTCGAGACTGCTACAATCACTGCTGCTGAGGCTGATGCTACTTCACGCACTCCTACTGGCGATGGCGAGTTTCGAGCCGCGGCCGTCGGCGACATTGGATGTGGAACTGCGACCTTCGGCGTGAACCCGCCCTTCGGTGGTAGGGTCCCACCGCCCGCGGACTGGCTCGAGCATTTCCCCACGCAGTTCTACTCTTGGCCCGACTTTGACGAATACCTGCGTGAGTTCTGCGCAGTGACGTACCAGCCGTTCTGCTCTCGTGGTGTCGTGACGGTCGCCCATCACAACCGCATCCTCGCAGCGAGCCACCGCGGCCCGCCGGTCCCAAGCGAGTGCCAGATTTACTCCAAGCAGTTCTCTTGCATGCATGATACTCTATCAAAGCAGCGAAAGGCCACGGGGACCACGGAACTTCAGCCCACTGGTTGCACGGCTAGGATCAGCGCCGTGCTCATGCAGGACAACAGGACCCAGCGCTACTATGTTGACGTCGCCCTGCTGGACGCGCACAACCATCCGGTCAGACATGAGCTGTACTTGGCGATCCTCAAGAGCAGGCAAATGACGGACCCAGCGCTGCTGTGCGTGGTCGAGGCCATGGACATGCGCGGCGAGAAGGCGAGTGCAATTGTTGCGCATCTCATGGAAGTTCTGCGCGAAACGACAGGTGCGTTCCTGTGATGAACCTGTGCTTTGGACTCGACGTGGGGCTCACGTTCTTGTTATTTGTGTGTAATTTCTAACCGCAGGGGAGACGTGTTTGCTAAAGTCCAAGGACATCCACAACATTGTTGCTCACCTGAGAAGACACAGGCAGGTCGAGAAGCAAGCTGGCGAGACCCAGGGTGGAGATGGTGAAGAGCAGAGCGCCGAGGAAACCCGAGACTCGACAGCATCTGTGTCCTCAGACGCTGAGTCAGACAGCGAACATGCAATCAGCCGGAACAAGCGGAAGAGAGTTGACATGACTCGTACGAATGCACCTGACAGCGCTGCTGGAGCTGAAACTACGGAGACTGAGGTCGTTGTCCAGACAGCCAAGAAATCAGGTCTTCGTATCAAATTATCACAACTGGAAGTGCTCCTGGACGTGGCGAACTGCTACAAGCACATGCACAACGAGGTACGTTTGTCTGATGCATACTGGGTTCTCGTATCAGATCCAGTCTAATCCCCATACTGCCGTCCTCTTCGTTATCAGATCTCGCAGATTGGCTTCGCAACGCTCGAGCTTCTCCCTGATACCCTCTCGGGCTTCAAGCACGAGATCATCCAGCTCGCAGCCTTCAAGAAGTCGAACGACGTGTACTTTGTGCTGCCCCGCTACGTGATAAGTGGTTGTGAAGCTGGCATCGCGGAATTCTGTCGCAATCACCGACTGCGACCGCAGCACGTTGCCATGAGGCTCGAGATTCAACAGTCAAGCTCGGAAGAGAAGCGAACAGTGACGCTGCGCTTACGCCAGCTGGAGGCCATGAGGCGGTTCTACCTGACGCGGCACAACGTGGCGCTTGCTAGGAAAGCCCTGGCCTGGGTTGCCTCGTCCGCTTACCTGGGTCACGGTCAGGTGCCCGTGCCATTCGACGAGTATACGGGCTACACCAAGGTATGCGCTTGCTAAATTAAAACCGTGAGGTCATGGTTCTGACTGACCACTGACTCATCAACCCTTTGCACCATGCTATACTAGGACCTCATGGTTTTCTCATTGGGTCTCGTGCCGTTTGCAGTCCCGCCCGTGAGCGGAGTGTACCGTGACATCCACGATCGCCCAGTGTCATTCACAGACACGATCATCAGCGCCAACATCTTCAAGTTTGCCTGCACCGAGAGGGATATCGACCTGGACTGCATCAAGGCTACGCTCCTGGGCATGCACTCGCGCTTCCACGACTGCGCGACGTTCCTGAACCCGAGCTTCCCCTTTGACCGAACTACTGAAGATCGGTGTCGAACAGGAAGCTCGTATGGCGCGTTCCTGTCTTCGAATCGATTCGTGGCTGGCTTGTTGCAGCTCCGGTCAGGTCGCTGGAGTGCTGCAGTACTGGATTGTTCGAAGAACACTTGCGCTCTCTATGCAGCGGAGAGAGCCGAACTTGAGGAGCTGCAGCGTGTGATGAGTCCTCTCTTCCATGGCTACAACCTGCCAGTCGTGTACTTTGAAGCCCCGCTGCCGCCAAGCTTTCCAGCAGCAGTGCCATCACCGTCGTCGATGGCACGAACCGGCGACAGTGGTGTTTTGGCGCTGCTGTTCGTTGAGCTCACGTTGCTGGGCAAGACATGGACGAGCCTAGGAAATATCGAGTCGCTGGATTACTTTCGTGTGCGGTACATGCTGCAGGCGATCCAGGTCGTGACGAAGCTGAACGTTCACGAGATAGTGTGGAGCTGATAACCAGAGAACAAAACACCACTGTCATCCACACATTTCGGTAGATCTTGTCTAGAAACAAGCGAGGATGCAGCTAAACAACAACGGCGAATGCCATTTTTGACGTTAACACACGCTACTTGCCAGCCATTGCGTCGGTGACAGCATACTGAAGTCGCTCAAAGACGTCGCACATCATCACGATCAACACAATGTCCACGTTTGGCGCGACGTCGATGCAGTAGTTTCGTCGCGAGGTCCCATTGTACACTCTCGCAATGGGCTCTCGGATGCGCGTGGGAGTTCGGTAGAGCCAGAAGATGGCGTTGCGGCGGAACCAGTCACCTTCAAAGCCCACTTCGCATCGCTCGGCCGTCACGGCGTCGGCGAACACGACCTGGGCGTACGTCTTGTACCTGGCATAGTTGTACGTCGCGTAGATCTGGAAGCGCTCCTTGTGGTCCAGATCGTTCCCAGCTCGCATGAAGTACGTGATCGCGTGGGTGTTCATGCCACCGATGTAGTTGGCTACTGCTGAGTCATCAGGGTTGACGAGCCAGCACTTGCCGGAGAACACCTCGGTCCAGGTCACGAACCGCGTCTTGCCCGTAAGCATATCTTGGAAGGACCTTTGCGGGCGGAGGTAGTGGTGTTTCCTGCAAAAGTTGGGATTCGCAGAAGCACGGATGGATCGCCACGACAGCCTGTGCTTGCGGAATGAGCGTCATCTTCAGCATCTCGACGGATTCTTCTGCGCCCATAGTAAAGTTTCTGACGCACAACCGAGTTTTAAATGGTGCTGAATCGCTTGGGTATGCTTCACTTGGCAAAATGAAGACTGGGTGTGGGTCTGGATCACGTTAGTTTGGTACGTGAGGGTGATGAGTAGCTCCGATGTGGACGCGTTGGACTCGACAATGGGTACACTGTGCAATGGGTACATACCTCGGTTGTGGATACCGATACCGCCCGCAGCATCTCAACGCTCGTCAAACGCAATGCACTGTGCATGCAGTATGTGTATTCAGCAATCACGAGGTGTTCGCTCTAATGACAGAAATCCGTCCAACCACCAGTCCAGATCAGTCCTTGATTGACTTCGCCTCATCAATGCCACCGAATATCGTGGATGTTTTGCTTTGTCACGACCTGGATCGCCTGCAGCATGTACCGCATCCGGTAGTAGTCTAGCGACTCGATGCTCGCAAGCTCCATCCAGCTTTCACTCTGCAGCGTCAGCTCCAGAAACAGCAGCGCCAGGATCCCAGTGTCGTTCGTTTGCGGCGACAATGACTCTGTCAAGGAACTTGATAGCGGTTGTGCGACAAAGCCCACCTCTGGCATCTTGTAACCCTTAAAGAGGCACTTCATTGCATGGTCCAGCTCCTCAAACTCAATTGCATTGGACGCGTACAGGTAGCAAGTGTTTGTGGAGCAATCCAGCACAGCAGCACCCCATCGAGTCGACTGGAGCCGGACCAAGCCAGCCACAAATCGCTTTGGAGTCAGGAATGCGCCGTACGCGCTTCCCTTTCGGCAGTTTTCGGATATGAGTTCTTCGAGGGAGAATTCTGGCTTCAAGAAGCTCGCTCGATCACCGAAGCGCGAGTACATGCTTAAAAGCGCAGCTTTCGCGCAATCCACGTCCATGTTGCTCTCGACATCACCAAACTTGAGGATGCTCGCACCGATAATGGTGTCGGTGAACTGCATTGACGCGCTGCCAGTGTGAAAACTGCCGAAGACAGTCGTGCTCAGGAGAGGCAGTAGTGTCAGCGACAGCGCAAACAGATCCTGGATGATAGATGCACGAAGTTAGCAAGCTGTACTGAGGATGGTCTCTGCCGGTGCAATACATGCATGATCCCTTACCTTGGTGTAGTCGGCATAATCATCGAACGATCCAGTGATATCGCAGTCTTCCAAGTCGGCTGTCGAGGTGATCCAGTCAACGACTTTCTTGATGTCCGGCACAACGCGGCGCACAAGGTGGAACCGCTTCATAGTCATGAGCTGGCGTGAGCTCAGCGTCACGAGTCGTGGCTCGTCAGAGCCTGGGTCGTGGACACTGAGCCTCACACCCACGTTTCCCGGATACAGTCGTTGATCGCGACAGTACTCAAGGATGCCGCTTTCACAACCAGTGAGCACGTAGCGAGGCAAGACAAAGTCCACGTCGTCTGGCTTCTCGGACGGTGTGAGCTGGAAAATCTCACGCGCAAAACCTGAGATGGTTCCTGGAAACAGCTCCATAGTAGCGATGTCGAACTGCGTTATCTGGGAATGACCACAATGACAATAGGGGTGGTTAGTCATAAAACAAGACGCTATTGATGCGTGAACCCCACGCGTGATTGAGGACGACTTACCTCGTTGCGGATATGGTTGTAGCAGTAGGACGAGTCCAGGAACACTGTCAGACGGGAGAGCTTCGCGCCTGATTTCTTCTTCTTGTGGAGGAGTGACAACCGACTGGTCGCTGCGTCTCCATCAGCACTGACAGTGTTCGTAAACACCGTACCGGCTGCTCGCCTCTTTCTTCTCCCGCTCGCATGCCTGCCCGTATCTGTGTCGTCGGTCTCCGAATCAGCTTCCGCTGAGCTCTGCTCTTCACCACTGTCATCCAAAGCGTCTCTGCCGACTCGCTGCTCTTGCTCTTTCTTCAAGCGAGCAAGAACGTTGGAAATGTCCCTGCTCAGGTACAGACACTGCCCCCCCGTGCGTTCGCACACGATTGCTGCAACTTGTGCGAGGATATCTTTCGGAGGCGCGCCACGCGCGTTCATGGTCTCGATCACGCGCAGCAGCGCTGGGTCCGTGATTCGCCGGTTCTCAGTGTACCCGATGTACTGCTCTCGCCCGACAGGGTGGTTGTGCGCGCCAGCGAGCCAAACCTGGATAAAGTGCGCATTTATCCTGCGGTCCAGCTTGACCGTGGCGGTGATGCACGCCGCACAGCCCGTGTCGCGAACCCCCGCATGGGTACGCAAGCCAACGCCACGCGATCGTCGTGGGATACCGTGTGTGCACTGGAACTTTATTGTGTAGAACTCGAACATGTCGAGAGGGATTTTCTTGTGACTGTGCGCCACGAACTCGCGATTGTGCGTCACGGCCGTCACAGAGCTGCGCTTGCGGAAGATCTGGTACGTCGCGGCGCAGAGCTCGCTTAAGTAAGCATCGAACTCGCCCCAGGAGAAAAAGCGTGTAGGGAAGTGTTCTCGCACATATTCGGGCGGTGGCGGTAGTCTGTTGTGGCTGCTGAATGCAATGGTGGTGGTGGCTGAGCCACCACGCCCCCGTTCAGCATTGCCAGCTACAGCAGGTGTTGTAGTTTCGCCCTCCAACTGCACGCCATCGCCTTGTTCTTCGTTGGCGCCTACGCCCGCGGCCGATGGAGCAGCGCTGACACTGGCAACTGACACCTGTGTCTTGTCGAAAGACACAGCAGCAGCGGTGTGAGGCAGTGTCTCAAAGCTGCGGCTGCTCGTGCGGGGCTGCGAAGGCTCTGCCGTCGGTGACGTCCGCGCGCGCTTCGACGCCATCCGCTTTCAGATTTCCGTTTGAAACCTGAAAGGAAAGTTGGCGGCAGGCTAAACACATCGTATAAGAGCACCCGCACCAGTTGTGAGTAAAATTTGAGTAAGTAAATAGATTCTGAAAATTATTCATTCTCAGGAGGCGCTTACTGAGCTCTTTACTTTTGTGACACAGAAAGGCCAAATCACTGTTTTTTCTTCGTATATATACGCACGTGTTTTTTGTTTCCGAGCCAAAACTACAGTGGTGGCAGGAAGTATAAGACCACTCGAATTTTTCATGACTTGAACGGAATTTTGCTTCAAATTGACTGAAATTTGGACACATGGATTTCGCTCCCATGTTCCGCTAGCAGTGTTAATTTCAGCGTTCAAAA
>JAASFY010000665.1:0-17482 GCA_023334035.1 Globisporangium okanoganense
CTTCACTCTTCATTCTCTTGTTTAGCTCCTGTATCCACGACTTGAACAGCGCACGGTTCATCCATGCCTTGCTAGAGCTGGTGTAGTCCACACCAAGTTGCTCTCCAGTCAGTCGCCCGAAACAGCATGGCTGTCGTGCCGACCCCACAAAGAGAAGCGAGAGCTTCTCTGAGCCGTCCGCATTCGCTGCCACAGCCACTGTGATCCTATTTTTGCTGAGCTTGCTACCGGAGACCGGCTCGCGCGAGATCGTGGTCGCTGGTGCCTTGCAGTAGTACAGCGCAGTCTCGTCGACATTGAAGATGTCCTTCGCGTCGAACGCAGCCGTGATCCCGCGGAGCCGCGCGCGGCCAGTCTCGATTGACTTGGAGCTTGTGGAGCCTGCCTCTCCGTGCGTGCGACGAGATCGCAGCTTGAGCCGTCTCTGGAAGTTGTACAGCCAGCCCTTTGAAAACGTGAGCAGCTCCAGGCGCTTGCGTGTCGATGCAGAGACGCCACCAGCTACAATCTCGTCGCGCACTCGCTCTGTCTTGAGCCTGATGATGTGGCCGGTGAGGCAGAGGCGTCGCGGCGCGCACCGTTCGATCCACTCTGAGAGCTTTGCGTCAAGAAGCGTGGACACTTGACACCCTGGCAGGTCCAATGTGTCGTCGTCGAGAAGAGCTGGTTGCTGGCGAAAGCGCTTGGGCAGCTCGCACAAGCTTGAGGCTGCAGGTGCTCTTCGTAGCGCAAAGCGAGCAGGCGCCCACTGCCCAAGCTCGTACAGTGAAACCGAGGGGTTGTCTTGGTGATGCTGGTAGAGCGCGCGCTGCTGGTCTCGCGTCAGGTGCACGCGAGCGGGTGGTGGTGGCTTCATCGAGCGCGTGAATGCACTTGTGGTCCTGCTGTTTTGCAGAATTGCACAGTATCCCTTCCAAACAGATCATATCATTTATGCAGGGCATTGCATAAATGCAGGTTTCATTAGCCAAGGGAAGCCTGTAATGGGATGCCATCATCATATGTAAATCGGGTGGTGCACATAATGTTCTAATCCATGGTGTGGCGCACATCATTCATGCTAAAATAGAGTGGTACTCATTAGATTTATTTTTAGCCAATTAAATTGTTTGTGACCAGTGATGATAACTTGTGCTTGGATTGTGGGCAGTAATGATAAATATCCTCTGTGAGCATCATTGGTTTCTTTTTTGGTGCGGGCTTCACCAAAACAATGCACTTTAGTATGCACTTTTTCAGTTAGGACAGTAGTCTTCACCAAAATAGTAATCTCACTGACCCAACACCTGTGAAAATGGAGCATGCACACGAGACAACCTGCATGTGCTCACGCACCACTGCTCGTTCCGATACGAAAATCTGCATATAGCCAAGCTGCACGAAGTACTTTGCTTCTTGCCCTCACTCTCTTTTAAATATAAGACGCTCGCCTTTTCTTAGCTCACTCAGTTCTCGATTTATCACCGAAAGCCTCGCGGCGTGTGCACGAATAAGTGACCACTCAAAGCCCAGCGCTCGCCTTTGGGTCGCTGGTTTGAGCGCCTTACTGGCTTGGCCGACATACGGAAAGAAAGAATGGCGACGAGCGAGCGCGTGGCTGCGTTCCTCGCGCACGCCAATATCGTCGACGCGCTCTGCGCTTCCGGTGGTGGTTGTGTTAATGGCGGTGGCGAACAAGGCGCAGTTGTGGATGTCGTGGACGTGCTCAGCGACGTCGCGTCGCTCTCGGAGCAGTACATCCCGACGCTGCAGTTCCTCATCCGACCGGACAACCGTAAGTCTTGACGGCTGCAATGTTCATACAAGTCTATACCCTTATTGTAAATTTCTCACCTCAGCCTTTGGATCTGAACCTACCTACCTACCTCCACAGTCACAGCCCTCGTCCGATGTCTCCTTCAGCCACCTCCGTCCTCCACCACCACCACAGATGAACACTCCAGAACAGCGTCGCTCTGTGAACGTCAGGCCCCCGGTGGCGGCGAGTTCCCGTCCTACGACCAGTACGCGCTCGTGTTCCGCGCGCACTGGGTGCTCTGCGCCTCGGGCTTCTCGTCGCAGCTCATCGCAGCACTCGTGGGACTTGAGCAGGACTCGCGTGACGTGATCTGTCGAGAAATCATCTCCTGTAACTCGCGGGACACGATGAATCTCGAGGCGCTCGCGCGATTCCTTAACGTGTTCATGGACCAGTACTCGCCCGAGTCGCTCCTGGGGTTCTTTGGCAGTGATGAGAGCCAGAGCGCACTTCTTGAGACATTGTTGGTGCTCAACTACTACGAGGCGATCCGCGACGTGCTGCTGCGCATCTTGAACGACCTGCCCGAGTCCATGGCGTCGTTGAAAGGCGCGACGACCCAGTTCCTGTGCCAGCTCACCCCACAGTTTCAAGGTCCCGCTGGCAGTGGCGAGGCTGTCAACATTGTCGACCAGTCGATTCAGAGCCGAATAGCGCAGGACCAGCCACACCAGGTCTTCTCGCGCATGCTCTTCACGTGCGACCTGCTCACAGATCTAATCCACGAGCGCCGCACGGGCAGTGTCGGCTTCTTCTACGTGACCGAGATCTCGTCTCGCCCCGAGTTCGCGACGCGGCTCATCGACGCGGCGCTACAGGATCTGAAGATGCTGCCCACGACATTTGCGAACGAGTCGTACGCGGTCAAAGTGCTCAACTCGCTGCTGCAGCAATCCCAGTGCGGCTGTGTGACGAAGGCCGCGTTCTTAGCGCCAAACGCGCTCGACGATGAGCAGTTCACGCAGGACAGCCCACATGCCGACCTACCCATGGTCTGGAAGCTTTTTCTCGACCGCCTGCCCGAGTTTCTCGCCGCCCTGGCGTTCCCACAGCAGAAGCACTTCAAGACGATCCACGTGCAGATGATCTACCTCATGCTGCCTATTCTCAACGTCTCGTGTACGGCCGTGGACCGCCATTTGATCCGCTCCAGGACCATGGAGTGCGTGCTGGAGCTCATCATCCGCTTCCCGGCCGCCAATATCCTCCATTGTGCGATCTCGAGGCTGTACATCGTCGCATTGGAGGACTCGCCGTTCATGTTTGGCAAGGAGCTGCCAGCGTATCGTGCGGCGAACGACCCACTGCGTCTCCATCTGCTGCTCCAGGGTTGCTTTGAGACCGTGTTGAGAGTCTTTGGCTCCGAGGAGAAGCGACTCAAGCCCCCGCCGGCGTTCCTCGACATTGCGATCTCGTTCGACCAGGCGCTCACCAGCGCACAGGCCCACTCGCCGCACTTGTTCACGACCGAGCGGATGAATCAGTGGCACGACTTCCGGTCCAGAGTGCTACTGCCCACACAGACGCTCTGGGAGGAACAGTACGAGCCACTGGTGGCACCAAAAAGCCCCAAGCGCTGCTCAGTGGCTGAGCTCTTTGACCCGGCCTCACAGCTTAGCCTGCCGGTCCAGGCCGTGCCGACCCAGGTCGAAGAGGCTGAGCGCATCAGCATGCTCCAGCGAGCAATAGCAGCGGCGACGGATATGTCAATTTCGATGCCTTTACTACCAGAGATCTCGCTCTCGACGCCCATAGCACCGCCGGAGCCTGGGATGTCGCGTCTGGGCTCGTTCTCCCTGGGGGCAACCAGACAACCCACGCCAGCACCAGTTCAGGACGTGGTGCTCGATGACGTGCCGACACCGCTTTCGGCGCTCTACGACGACGACGAGAAGCATCTGATGCGCAGAGTCGCGTCCTCCGAAGCGCTGCTGGCATCCTCTTCCACTGACCAGACCTAATTATCAAAAATACACACCCAGCACAACCAAAGCACCGCAACATAAATAATAGAGAACCAACCGCAATGTTATTCGTACCTCTCGATTTCTGCCCTGGCGTCGCTTTTGTTATGCAACAAAATCTCCACGAGCACCTGACTGTTTTATCAAAGCCGCGAGTATTTGATTCATTCTTTTTCAGAATACCTGGCACGCTGCTTGTCTACTTGACGTCTTCGCCTGACGCTGGTGTGCGCTCGTCCGATACAGCCGCACGCGTCGATTCTTCAGCGAGTGTGCCCAGCAAACGCAGCAGCAGCTGCTTCTGGGCCAGCACTTTCTTCATATCCTCGTCAGCAGCAGCAGCAGCACCTTCTTCTTGAACACCAGCAGCTGACTCGGGACCGAGCATCGCGAGCTGCTCCTTGAGAATCTGCGTGAGCACGTCCATCTCGATGCTGTGCTCGTGGAACTTGACCATCACGTACGCGCGGTTCTTCTTCGAGGCCGCGCACAAATGAGCCACAACGTGCGTGATGCGCTGCAGCGTGAAGAGACCGGCGTCTAATCTCCTTAGGTACCGCTCGTCTTCATCTTCCTCGTCTTCGTCATCCTCGTCCTCGTCCTCGTCTTCTGCCAAGTCGCTCTGCTCCACACGACTGAGGTACTTGACGAACAAATCGACGACGCGGTCGAGCTTCTCCATGTCGTTCTCGACAAACTTGACGTGGAACCGGTCGAGCACGTCGTACTTGGCCTCGGGCGTGAGCAGCGCACAGAGCGAGGCCAGAATGCTCATGATGTTCTCTTCCTCTTTCGCCTTCTCAGCGCCCTTGGCTCGCTTGTTCTTAGATTTCGCTGCTTTCTTCTTGCCCATGAACACAGAGAACAAGATCTTGAGTCCACCGACCTCGACGAGTCGCTCGCAGTTGCGCGCGTTGTCCATCATCGTGTGGTTCAGAATGCGCAGCGCGCCGCGGAAGACGTACTGGGCGCGGTCTTTCAGGCACCGCAGCACGAGTTCAATGCCCTCGAGGCGCCGAAAGTGGGTCTGCGCCGCTGGGAGCAGCAGCACGGAACAGAGCGAGTTGACCAAGTTCTCGACAAACTCTTCCTCCTCTTCGCTCACGGGGTCGCGCTTGCGGTACGGTGCGATCGCCTGTAGCAAGTCGTCCAATAAGTCCACCTTGTTCGTCTCCTTGGTGGCTGGCTCCAGTTTAATAAACTGGTCTTGCGGCTCTGGCCCAGACTGCAGTAAGATCGACAAGATCTCGCTCGCGTACAGCTTGATCTGGCTAAACTTGCGCTTGCTGCCGACCTGTTTGAGTAGGAAATGGAACACGGGCGTCGTGGAACTCACCTGCGCGCACGTCTTTGGCTCCAAGTCCGCGAGATTTTCGAGGATCTGCAGCGTGTTGTAGATGCCCGCGGCCTCTTCTTCCTTGTCGTCAACGTCGAAAATGTCCAACTGCTGCAGGTTCGCCACGAGCAGCGTCAATAGCTTGTGCTCCAGCAGCGCATGGACAAACACGAGCCGTGCTTCCGAGGCGCCCGCTTCGGCCTCATCATCGACGTCCGTGAGGTCTGCGAGCAGCGCGATGACGTCCAGTCGGATGTCCAGGTTCTCGTGCGCGAAGAGGCCCAGCAGCATGGGTACAACCTGCAGCTCCACGAGTTGTGGGAAGAGCGCGGCGGGCGCCGCGGCCACCTGCTTCCACTTGGTGAGCTCCTCGTCGAGCACCACCTCCGAGTCCATGAACTTCTCCGGCGCGTCTGGGTACTTGCTGCGCAGCAGCGCGTTCTTGCGGACGAGCTTGTCGAGCGCGTTCGCCATGGACTTGAGCGCGCGCGCGTCCAGCTGGTCCATCTCCTGCGCGCTCGCCGTCGACACGAGCGCGTCGAGCTCCTGTGTGGAGAGAGACGACGACGCGGCTTTCTTGCGGCGCAGCTGCTGGTGCTGGTGGACATTGTTACTGTCGTCGTCATGTGGACGCTTGTTGTTGTTGCTACTGCTGCTGGCGTCCAGCACGCGCGCGAAATGGTCCTCCATCGCTGCTCTTCTTACGCTTGGTGTGTTGCGTATTGCTCTTCAGCCGATGAAAACCGAATATGAACCGGTAAGAAAGGTGAAGAAATGGAGGGATTTTTGGTCCATTTCTTCACCTTTCACTTTAAGCTTGCCCCCAGTATGCTTCACCTCCCATTTTGTACGGGCTATTATTAGCAATACCTTTTAAAAAATACAATCGCTTTCGCTTGAATTATGATTTTCGTCATTCGAAATAGAGAAAACTACCAGTAGGATACCGGTATGTTTTAACCTGAATGAGAAAAAAAATATGTGTACTGACTTGGGTTAAAAAACAAACTGAATTAAGTGAGGATTAAATACATTTCCAGAAATGTATTTTTTCAAAATAATTAGCGGTATTTACCGGTATTGTTAATTATTGCCCGTACAAAAAAGGGAGGTTATGGCCCTTCGTGAGGCATACTGGGAGCAAGCCTAAAATGGATGTCACCTTACCAAATTTGTAAAGCTTTTGGTCGAAATCGGTATCCTTTCAATTTTCAAAAATGTCCAAACATGTTTTTTACGGACGTTCGTAACGATGTTTGGACATTTTTGAAAATATTACAAGCTTAATTCTGTCAATACACAGGTCAAAAAACACTTTTCATATGCTTTTCAGAGGCATGAAATTTTCGTCATCCTGGCTTGACTATCGAGTAGTCAAATGTATTGGGCATTGCTATATTTTTGGCTCTTAAGCAAACAGTAACATACAGTAGCAAAAATACCGGTGTTGTTTGCCCGCGAATACTTTTCAACTGCTTTTTTTTGCAAAAAAATGGTTTGTAAACAAAATGTGCAATATATTAAAAAACATTTTGTTGAGTGGAGATTGGGCTCAGATTTTATCCAAACAGTTTGTGCAGAGAAACGCTAATGGACACGTTTGGGAATTTTGTCCTACAAAGATGACGACAAACGACGGCCACTCGTCCACTTACTTTAATCAAGTGAGAGCATTCTGCAACGCTTGAAGCTCGTGATCCAGCACCGAAAGATCGCGATGCACTCGTGACGACAAGGACGAGCTGCTTCTGCTGCTGTTGCTGACTACAGAGGGCACAAAGCTTGAGCGTCCCCTGTAGGCGTCTAAAGGCGCATCCACTGCGTCATTGGGATCCTCTCGATTGCCGCACTCGCTGTTCTCCTTGTCGTCGCTCGTCTTCACGGCGCTGAAACGGCACTGCAGCAGGAATTGCTCGCGCTCACGACGCCTCGCGTCGCGCGTTGTGTGCATCGCTTGCTCTCTCTGACTCTCAAACTTTGTATCGGCTTCACACACAACTTGCTTGCGAAGAGGCGATGGCGCTGCTTGCACTGGTGATTGCATTGGGGCACTGGAGCGCGCCTTGTAGTGCGCGACCTGGGCCTCGAGCCGGTCGCAGTGTGCGCGCTCGTCGTCTAGCTGGCTCTTGACGCACTTGAGCTCTGCGTTCGCCTGCACGGCCGCGATCTTGAACTGCGGCAGCTCACGCTCCACAAACACCCGCATACCGTCAAGCGCGTCGTTTGCGTCACTCAGCTCGTCGCGCAGCTGGGAGTTCTCTGAGCGTAGCTGCTTGAGCTGGAGATCCAGTTTGAAGAACTCGTGCGGTCGCTTCTCGTGCTGGTCGCCATAAGCCGAGTGCTTTGCATTATGAGAAAAATATCTGGATTGCTGCTGCTTGTGGATGAACTCGACCTCTTCCTTGAGACTGCGTGCGAGCGCTCGCAGCGCCACGATCTCCTCTTCTTGGCGCTGGTGGTCCACGAGCACGTGCAGCAGCTGCTCACGCAAGCGACTGCTCTCGCTCTCGGGGGCGTCGTCTTGCTCCACTCCCGCCTGCGAAATATCAATGTCCACTGCAGTGACAGCAGCAGCGTCAGCCTTCCCAATCTTCATCAGCGTCGTCTTCTTCTTCTTCTTCTTCGCTCCTGGGGCCGGTGCAGTACTCACCAGCAGCGGCCGTGCGAGTGCTCTTCTCGACATCATCGCTTTCTTCCTGAGCTGAACGCACAATATCCAAGAGTGAGATGCAAGCGCAAAGCGCCACCAATCAGTTCAAGCGACTGCTCATCGCGAAAGCTAAATACAGAGTTCGTTTGCTTCCTCCAGACAAGAGATAGCAAAGGTGAGATGGCTGAAGAAGAAGCGCTGCACCACTTGGCTCGCTACGAGAAGAAGAACCTGGTGAGGGGCTGGAACAGCGCACAGGCATATGATGCAGAGCGCCAGCGGAAACAGGAGCCCGAGCCAAATCGCCGTTATCGGGACGGTGGCTGCGACGATGATAGCGATGAAGACGATGAGCTCGTCGTGGCAACCGACTCCAGTCACTTCGAGCCCAGCGACCGGCTTATCCAATGGCTTCGACAGGAGTCTGCTGTGCCGGTCTCCTCTGCGGTCGCATCTCAGTGGGAATCACAGTTTGCTGATCATAACCAGCAACAGTTTGGTGGTGACGATACCGGAGAAGAGGCCATCCCTTTGACGTCGGGCCAGGTCAAGCACGCGTACCGCACTCGCGCACGGAAGGAGGAAGTTCAGCAGAACAAGCGAGCGGTGGCATTGAAGCTCCAACGAGAGAAGCTCCTGGGCTTACAGAGCGGTAGAGAAGCGTCCATCACGAGGCGACACGCGGCTGAGAAGAGTACCCAGGCCATGCTGGTCGCCAAGAGGGCAACCAGGAAGACTACAAGTCCTTCGGTCACGCTTGAAAGTCTCCCACGAGCCCCAGCGCAGCCGTCACCATCGGTATCAGCCCATGAGGAGCAGGCTCATGACCAGCGAGTCTTTGGGTTGAATAACCTCCCAGCGAGTCGCATCTGCGTAGACTCGGAGCTCCGCAACGAGACGCTTGCAGTGATCCGCAAGCAGCTCATCGCCGGGTGCAACGTGCTCCTGACCAGCGACTGTGGCTCAGCAGTAGAGGCAGGTTCTGAAGATTCACTGAGTGATTCGAAGCTCATGATGCAGCAGTTGTGCACACAGAGCCTCATGTACTGCGTGCGCGAGCAGGAGGTCGTCCCAGAGGTCGATCACAATCAGCAGCGAGTGAGGCTCATGCTGCACTCTCGGTTGCCCTGGTCAAATTGAAAATGCAAAAGTATTCCAATGATTATAACGGTCAACATATTATTATTATGAAACATATGTACTTTGTAAAGCAACAGTTCCAAATTATACAAAGAACCTGCGCAAAAATAAATAAATTATTATTACCCCACTTGTACAAATCCCATCATCATCAGAAAAAAGAAATCAAACATGAGCAGCTTGCTGGGCATCGCGCTGGTCGTGGACGACATCAACAAGGGCTGCAACCTGGCGTTCCGGTACCCGGCGCCGCCGTCGGCCATGGACCATGTCTCATCCTTCCACAAGCTCACTCCGGCGCTCTTCGCGAAGCTCTTCCGCCCCAAGAACGCGCTCTGCAACCAGAGCTTCGAGCTCGTGATCGACGACCTGCGCTTCGTGAGCCACCCGGTGCTCGTGTCGCTGCGCATGCAGGCGCCTGCGGCCGCTGTCGCCCACGGCATCTCCACTATCACTGGCGCCACTGGTGCTGGTCCTGCTGGTCCCATAGGCGCGCCAACGGGCGCCACGGTCAACAACAGCGCTTCATTATCAGCTAATGCAACGGCTGGATCCATTGCGACGGTGGGCGGCGGCTCGACAGCGGGCAACCGCAACGAGACAACCATGTTTAACATCATATTCGCGCTCGAAGAGCTCTCGCAGCTCGAACAGGAGGACGAGGAGTTCGTGCTGCGGCGCCAGCGGAGCATCTCGGCGTTCCGCACGGTCGCCGCGCAGCTCGCGAATGGGCTTTTGCACGAAGAGCTGCGCTCTGGTTTTGTATCAAAAGAAGTGCGTGAGCTGCTCTACATCCGCGACGAGCTCGTACAGAACGAGCGCCTCGTGAACGCTTCGAATGGCGGTGGTGGCGTCACGGGAGGAGGTGGCGGTGGTGGTGGAGGAGGAGGCGGTGGTGTGGGCAACAGCAGTGGGGCCGTGGGTAACCACCACCACCGCAAGGATGGTGGCAGTAGCTCGGAGAACACTGGCGCCGGGGGTATTGACGTGGATCCACAGACGTTCATCGACGTCTCGCTCGGCAAGAGCGTGCTCGCGAACGACCTCAAGAGCGTCTACCACGGCCTGGACGAGTCCGGCACGGCGCATGTGGTGATCAACCGCTGGGTGAAGCTCTCACTCACGCTCACGGACTCGGTCGCGGTCAAGATGCCCAACCTGCGGCCGTACCACACGCTGCTGCTGCTCGCGGACGAGGAGAAGACCCTGGACTCGTTGCCGGCGGACCACTCGCAGCAGCTGCGGCTGCTCATCGAGGTCGCGAACCCGCTCAAGAGTTTCCAGGAGCTCGCGCTCGAGACGTCGATCCCGATCCACCAGATCTTCCGACTCTCGGCGCACTTGGTGTACTGGGGCTTTGGGAAAGTCGTCGACACGATCACGCTGCGCAACATCTACCAGGTGAACCCGCAGGCCAAGCTGCGCGCGCACTCGGCACTCGCGCTCGAGTTCCGCCGCAAATTCGCGCCGCACGAGCTTAGCGAAGTGCTCTCGAGCTTCTCCGGCTCGCGCTCGATCAGCGAGTACATGAAGAACCTGTCGACGCAGAAGAAGGCCGAGTACGTCCACATGCTGGTGCGTTTTTATAACGCAGTTGACTGTGCATCTCTGGCTACAATTATGAACGGGATATGCTAACACTGTGATTTCTCCCTCCGTTTCGTCACTTTCAGATCTGGCTGCTGCAGCAGAATTTCATCATCCAGCTGCACCGCTACGTGTATTTCATGATCCCATCCGAGGGCGACCACGCAGCGTCTTCCGAGATGTACCACGAGAGCAACGGGTCGTTCGAGAACAACTCGTACGGGTCCAACCAGCTATCGTACCAGCGCCACCACAGCCGCAACAGCAGCTTTCTGGGAGGACTCGGCTCGCACACGCCGCCGCTGCTGCCGTCGTCCGTGGGCGAGCTCAACTACCACCAGCAGCAGCCGCAGCCGCTGGACGCGACCAACTTTTCGCTCCAGTCGTTCATGACGTCCAAGTCTTCAGTGATGACGGCCACATCAAGACCTCATCAGCAACAGCAACAGCACACACAACTCAAGCCACGACTACTCCATGAAGCGCCACCGGTGGGCAACAGCAGCAACCCGTTCGCGCTCTCGGAGCACGAGCGCGAGTACCTGGATCGCATCGCGACGACCAACCCCGTGTACACGCTCTTCAAGCGTCTCTGCGTCTACTTCCACGGCCAGTACCACCTGGAGGAGATCATGTGGCGCGAGAACGTCTCCCGCAGCGAGCTGCGCACCGTGCTGAGCACGTACCAGGACATCATCGTCTGCTGTCTGCACGAATAATAACAATGTGAGTGTAAACTGGTTGTCAAAAATGGTTTGTGTTGTTAATTGAGTTGGGAAAAATAATGATGGTGGTGAGGGTTTAAATGTGAGAACGCAAGTCTCACGAGCCCCGCAGGGTGTCGATGGTATCGAGAATCGTCTTGCGGAAGCCCTCCTGCTCGAGCAGAATGCCCGTCACGTGGCCCGTCTTCAAGTATCGGAACTGCGCCGGCTTCCACTTTGTACGCATGCGCTAACATTAATAAATAAAAATCACAATGTTAGTCACCACCGACAATGTTGAAATTGTCGGTGAAATTGGTTCGATCCCCAAAAAACAAATTCTTACCTTCCACTGGGCCTCCGTGACGCCAATGTACTCGTCTTCTGTGCCGACGACAAAGACAACAGCGTCGGCGCGTCGTGGCGGGTGGAAGTTGTCGATGTCGGTGATCGAGAGGAACATGCGCATGCGCTTCTTGGCCTGCTGCACGGGGTCTTCGTCCACAAACGCGGCGATGCTCTCGTCGTCACTGGACGACGGCGATGCTGATGACGAAGCTGCGACGCCGTGGCCCAGCAGCATCTTGTCGAGCAGCTGCAGCTCGTGCTGCTTGTAGAGCGAGTCCCAGTTGCACGACGCAGAGAGCAGACCGTCGGCGAACACGGGCACAGCCGAAGGTGGTGCGAGCCACGCAGTCGCGCCCACTTCACCTGGAAAGACCGACGCGATCATCGCGGCGTGCAGGCCGCCCATGCTGCTGCCAGCGACTACCACGTGCGAGTACCCGTGGTGCTGCTGGAAGTACGCGAGCAGCGACTTGGCTTCTTCGATCGTCGCCTGGCCCAGTACGGGCAAGTCGCTCACGCGCCGCAGCTTGGAGCCTTTCTGGTCTTTTGGCTTGCGACGGCCATAGAACGGCCCTTCCAGGATCTAAGCCAGGCAATAGGCGCATGTAAGCCAAGCAAGAAGAGGTATAGCGGTTATAATAGGAACATACCAGTGTCGCGACGCCCTTGCGCGCGAGTGGGATGCCAATGGACGCCCGGCGGTGAAGAAACCCGTGCTCCCCCGTTCCTGGCAGCAGTACTACACTCACAGACAAATTACACCACACCACACCACAATCAATCACTAAACCAGCACTCCAAGACCAGCGCATCTTGTACAACAGACTCACCGACAAGAGGACGATTGACTGAGCCCTGCACCGGCTTATCCTGTGACCCGGACGCGTCATTCTCCCACTCCAATGGCGTCACGAGCTCGCAGAACACGTCGAGACTCGCCGCTGGCAGGAACGCCTTGGCGTTCGGCAGCGTGCTCTTGAACGAGCCCTCCTGGATACACACACGCGCACCGCGCAGTCGCTGCTTGGGGCTCCAGCACATATCCTCGGGCGCGAGCTCGTTCACGTCGCTCATGCGCTTACTCTGCAGCAGCTCGCGCACGCGCTGGGGCGTGTTGATGTCACCCCAGCCGTCGCAGAAAAAGCCGTTCGGGAACAAGACCGGGTTCTGCGTCACCGTCGCGGTCACGCGGTCCACGTACCGGTGGTGCGCGCTCGTGAGCCCATCGAGCATACGGCTGGGTGAGCGCAGCAGCAGCGCCAGCAGGCCCCACGGGTGCGGCACGACGCCCGCGAGCTCCTCGAGCGGCAGCAGCGGACCTCTTGGCGGCTGCGGCAATTTGAGTTTGAGAGAGAGCGCCGGCAGCACGTGCGCACGCCAGAGGCTGCGCAGTCGCGCGGGTGACAGCGCCGACATTGCTGCTGTGGTGGATGAGGACGACGAGAGCGGGCTCTTGTGTAGCATGGCGGGCGGACGGATGTGCGACAGCAGCGCGCGTCTTGCGTTCTTCTGGTCGTCGAGCTTGGAAAGTGTTCGTGTGTTTGATGGTTTTTGGTCGGAGCCGACCGCGTATTTTTAGCCCGACTTTTGTGAGTGGTGGTGTTTTTTCTTTTTTCTCGTGGTCAATTTGTGTAATTTTGTATGTTCTTTTCATGCTCATATGTTGTAATTTAAGTATACGTTGCTGGTGTTTCCTATGAATTTGCAAGACTTGGTGGATATATTCTTGGATAATTGAAACTGGAGCAATGTTTATTTTTGCTTTTTTTCAGAAAGGGCCAAGTCGGCTCAATGATACTATTTGAAAGCGCCAAGTCTATTTACAAGACATGAAAAAGCCAGAGCCGACTCGCACCCGACCTGATTGCAAGAGCTTTTCAAACTGAAAGTGTCCACAACAGAACGACACATGTGTAATCTTATAATCTTACAAGACTGCGTCCAATAATCCACAGCTAGCCAGCCAAGCGCTAAAAGCTGTACGTCTTGGCGCCGACGCTCGCAATGGGCACCTTCGTGAGCACGACCATCGCTTCACTGGCACTCGGCCTTCGCTGCGGATCCGTGTCCAGGCACGTGTCAATGAGTTCAGCAATCTCCAGCGGACAAAAGGGAGACGTCGTGGGCTTGAGCTCGCCCGCGACGATCTTGTGCAGGATCTGGTGCGGCGGCAGGTTGGTCCCCGTGGTCATGCACTTGAGCCCTTCGTAGGGTGGCTGGTGCGTGTCCAGCTCCGCGAGAATCACGCCAAATGCGTACATGTCGGCCTTCTCCGAGGGCATCTCGCCCTGGAGCACCTCGGGCGCGGTCCAGTAGGGCGTCTCCTCCTTGCCCGAGGTGGTGAGCCCCTCGGCCTCATCTGCCATCAACTGGCCCACGCGGGTCCGGGGGTTCACACCAGCGTTGATGAGCTTCGCGTCGAGCTCCATGGTCAGCAGCACATTCTTGGACTTGAGGTCCCCGAAGAGCACGTGAGGCTGCTGCTGGTGCAGACAGCAGATCGCACTCACAATGCCCATGGCGATGCGCATCTTGGCCTTCTCCCAGGCCAGCTGCAGACAGTGCTGCTTCAGATAGAGCTGCAGATCCCCGTTCTCAACGTACTCGGTGACCATGCAGAGGTTCTGGAGCGTCGTCCAGGCGATGCCAATGAACTTCACGAGGTTCGGGTGATCCAGCGACGCGTGGAGCGTGATCTCGCTCATGTACTCCTCGAGCTCGTCGTACTCGGCCTTCCTCGCCCTCGCGAGCCGCTTCACAGCCACGTGCTCACCTCGCACCGAGCCCAGCCAGAGTTCACTGCGGGTGCCTTTCTCCGAGAGCAGGTTTATAAACTGGATCTGGTCGAACGGGATCGTGTTTAGACGCAGCGACGGGTGGTTCACGAGCGTGTTGAGCACCGGGTTTGAGCTAAAGGCCGCAAAGCTCTCTATGGACGACGAAGTTGAAAGCGCCGAGAGCCGCGCGTCCACCATGATGCACGAGTGGGCCTGCGAGAGCGATAGGTGGCCGTAGGTGAACGTGCCGTCGGGCGTCGACGCGATCGTGTGCCCACGAGTGACACCACCACCACGAGCGCCACCGTCAGTCTTGAGCTCAAAGCGCTTAAACGTCTTGCGGCGAATGTAGATTGCGAGCCCCGTGACGCCCAGCGCGACGGAGATCAGGATCGGGATTAGATACAACAGGCTAAACTGTTTCTCCTTGGCGACCTGCCGCAGCCACGACGTCACCAGTGGGCCCGGGCGTGGACGACACCAGTCCTCGCCTTTTACAAACGCCGAGTCAGTGCCAGTACTTGTAGCAGCTGGGTTTGGAGAGTATGAGACGCACGGGATGATCATCGAGGGCGTGTCGGGGCATTTACTGCTGCTGCTGGTCGCTTCACTGGTGGTGTTGCTGGTCACTGTTGCTGCCTTGATGCTGAACATGATGTAGGCCTTGCCGTCATTCGCCCATGTGTGTCGGCGGACACTGAGCTCGGGAGTCGCCGAATCATCGCCACCACTTGCCCACATCGGAGTCAACCGTGATGAAGGCGAGCTGTTGTTACTGTTGCTGGTAGATATGTCAGCCGCCACTGCACACATGCTCTTGGTTTTCACTTGGTCGTCTGTACAGGTGGACAAGCGATACAAACTGCTCTCATTACCATCGCTGCTGTTGCTGCTTCTGTACGAGCAGCTCTGAGCTGTGCAGCTGCTGTTCCCACTCTTGCCCACCACTTGGCTCATGGCATATTCCGAGACCGCAATGTCGCTCATGGCCAGGCCGCACTTCACGTACACGGCTGTCAAAGCTGAGCTGGTGGCGTCCATTACGTACCCAGAGTCCCACACGAGAGCGCGCTGCAGGAGCGCCGGGAGGTCTTCAAACTGGAGCGAGGCGTCCGTGAGCCGCTGCTTAACCTCTCTCGGCATTGGCGCTTGAAGGACCAGTTTACTGATACTATTGGCGTCCTCGTTAGCTGCTCCCAGAGCGAGATACCGGCGATAGAACTGCTGTGTAAAGTCCGACGATGAGCCGTCAAATCTGTACGCCGCGCTCACGTACACACCATGTGCGTCCTTTGCCAGCGCAGCTGTTGCGTTGAGATCCTGGGTTTTTTTGGTAGCGTTCGCTGGCTGTGCTGGCCCCGAGGCTTTCACGGTCTCAATACCCACTGTATGGTCCAGTTGAAGCCTCTGGGCGTAGTCTTCGAGCCAATTGGTCATGACGTCGCTCAGCGTCGGGCGACACCAGCGCTTGTCGGTCCGCTGATACGGCACGCAGGGGACCACAACCGCTGAGGGTGAGGACGCCAAGCACATGTCAGTCTGTTCCTGGGATGTCGTGTGGATCGCGTACACGTGCGCCGGCTGCGCGGCCTCGAGGTCGGTCCAGTTGTGGCGTCGGATCTGGATATTTGGCACTGCACTGGTACTCGGTTGGGCTGTCAGCGTCTTACTGGACCACATGGACGCGCCTGAGACCGTGTCGACGGCCGTGGTCGCGCACTTGGCCACCACCAGGAGCTCGTTGGATCTGCACGCGGGCGAATGGCTCCAAGTCGTCGTACCACAGCTCTCCACGCCGCACGTAGAGACCTTGTACTCGTCCTCGCTGAGCGCGATCTCGGCCATCGAGAGACCGCATAGCGTGTGAATCTGCGCGATCGAGCCGGCGTCACCCAGGCTGTAGCCATTTTCCCAGAGCAGCGCGCGCTTGAGCAGCTCCGGGAGGTCGTTGAACGCGAGCGAGTACACGTCGAGGCGCTCCTTGACCTCCACTGGCACGTTCTGCTTGAACTCGATGGGGGTGAGCCCAGCACTGAACACAGTGAACGGAGATGAGGAGGACGCATTGTAGAGCGCATAGTAGAGCGATACAAAGTCCGACGTTGATGCGCCTGCTTTCACTGCGGTGAGCCCCGTCCTGCGCGTGCTCTGAGCGTCGACAGATGACAGTGACGAGCTCATGCACAAGAAGACGCATACGGCTGAGAGCATCGTGAACGGGGTGGCGTGGTGCTTACGAGTCGGAGCGCAAGGAGGCCTCGTTGTCGGCACACGGCTGTCGTTGCCCATGCTGGGCTGGCTGGCTGGCAGGCTTGGAGATACTTTCTCGACCGACAAAAGCGAAGCGAGAGAGTTGGGCTTTGGTGGAAGATGAGAGATATAGGTGGCTCGTGAAACAGTCAAGTGCGTTGGCTGGCTTTCTCTGGAAGAGTAGAGGCATCGCAACGGTCGAGAGCCATCACACTTAATCACATCGATAGAGAAGAAACAGAGAGAGAAACGTCTGCGGGCTGGTTAACTCCAATACAATTCTCTGCACGTGGCTCGAAACATCTTTTCTGGCGTCAAGAGACCCGCGTCATCTCATTTTGGCGCTGATGCTTGAAACGGTTGACGGCGACGCGACGGAAATACCTTCAAAGTTGTTCATGTAGAAAGCTCGCCAACCCGACGAGAAGTGACGGCTTTCCATACTAACTCTGTATTTCTCTCACCACTCGTGGTAAGAGAAGACATATATATTTTTCCAAAGTTTGTTTCGATAGTGAGTCTTACATCCGAAGACCTCCAAAGCTCGCAGGCGGATAATAACGTTAGTGCGCTCCATTCAAGAAGCATTACAGACAGCTCAACACTGAAATCGCCCTTCTCTCCGTGGACGAATTCAATCACTATTATTGGTGGTACAGATAAACCTGCCAAATTTGATATGACCCGTGGACGAGCTTCGTATCATATATAGCAGGCTGATCAAATTTCGGAGGGTGCAACCAGTTTTTCAATTTCCGTCAACTTCCTTGTGTGAATCAAGTGCGTTCTCGTGCATATCAACATCCATAGAACACACGACTGTCAATAAATACCTTGCAATAAGGCTTTGTCTCCTGCTGTAATGCCAACAGCACACCAATCTCTTCATCAGCTAACATTTACTTGCAATACACTCGCCAAATGTATA
>JAASFY010000666.1:0-17480 GCA_023334035.1 Globisporangium okanoganense
CCTTTTTGACTTCACTGCGTCAAAAAACCTAAAACCTCTGAAAAACGATCAGACAAAGACCAGGTTATTTCCCCGGGATTTGCAGTTAAATGGGCTCCAAAATTTGCATAAAACGCTTCAGAAAGAGCTCTTTACGCTGGTTGTATTTTCGTCTAAAAATACAGGCTGTGTCAAAAATGCGAGCCAAACGCGTAATAATCCATAAACAAATGGGACAGAGTAGTATACAATTGTAAAAACGAATATTTGCAAGCCATCTAAATCTTAATCGGCACCGCGTAAGGTCACTCAATTTTGCGGTGGTTACTTGCTTTTGAACACAAGTTGACTTGCGCACCGAAAGCATGCTCGCCTCTCTCTTCTTAGCTTTAGCTCTCTCACGCACGCCGGCTTGCATCTCCAATGCAAACAAACAAGTGCAAAGAGAGGAGAGATCAGCAAGACCATGTTGGACACAAACGAGAAAGGTTTCAAAACTTGGAGCAAAGCAGAGAAGCTGTATATGCGACACGAGCCACTCTTGACGATCCAAATGATGGCGAGCAAACGTGGAGCAAGTCAGCTGAATCTCAACACAAGTTTCCTGAAAGATGTGCGGACTTTGGCGCAAGCCTATCCGCCCCTACCGGTACATCCATTGGTTTGTTTTTTGTGTGCGGACTAGCAAGCGTCGTAACTACGTAGAACTACGCAAGCAGTTAATGAAGAGCTGGCGGTACGATCGCACATGTCGGAAAGCTCAGTGGTCCTAACAGAGCGATTGAGCTCAGAACGAAGCAAGATTTTGCATCTGCATGAGAGCATTCATTAATCGACTCGACCCGCTGAAATGCCATGCAACCCATCACCACTTCAACTTGGAGAGCGAAAAGAACAACAACACACAAACAGAAGTTGCGTTGCGCAAAACAAATGGGTTCAACAACTTCAACAAACAAACGACTAAAATGGATTTTTTCGGAAGTGATTCTAGGTGGATGACGCTACGCAAACATGTTTACTTGTAATCTGAATCTGAGTACAGTTGCTCACGTCGTCACTGCTGCTGGTGCTGGTGGCGCCGGATTGCGTAGACCGCCATGATCGCCATGGTGCGCAGCGTCGCAGCCGCGAACGAGAAGCTAAAGTACGTGTTGGCCAGGTCCGTGATCTCGTGCAGCGGTGGCGAGGGCTTGGCCGAGGACGACGAGCAGTGGCGTGCGGACGGAGACATGCGCTTGTCGCAACAGCCATCGATTCTGCTGACTTGATTGTCTTGTTTCTGCTCTTGCGGATGCAAATCTGGAGTCGCTTCACGTCCAGAGCTTGCTCTTGTGGCTGGCAAGTCGACCAGAGACGCTTTAGACGGCAAAGTTACTGGCGAATGTTGCTCCACCCGCCTCACAACAGCAACAGCAGTAGCTGAAATGTCAAGAAGCAGTTGTGCGGGACGCTTGCTGTCTACGCCATTGACCTGGGTGTCTTGCTGCTGCTTCTCAGATGCAGATGAACCACCAAAATAGTCTGCGATGTGCACAACGTCACTCCAGAGCGAGGTTGCCTCTCGTGCACCATTGGACTTTGGGCTGGGATTGTGATGCTGCTGGTGCGGGTGCTTCGCGCTTGGACTCGCTGTATTCACACTGAGCGACTCGAACACGAACCGCTTACTCGGTTTGATCTTCCGAGGGGACAGCGAGTGCGGTCGGATCGAGACCATAGGGCCATGAGCGCGAGCCTGGCCGTGAACTTGATGCTCGGTACTGGCGTTGGAGTGCACCAGCGCGCTTGAGACCGTCGTAGCGGCGTCAGCCTGTGACGGCGCCGCAGATAGCTCTCCTGGCTTCTGTTGCTGTGATGAAAGCTCGGCTGGAGCTTGACGCGATTCAGCTTCAGCAGTTGCATGCTCTGGTGTCGCGTATTTGTCTTCACAGGCTGCGCTTTGCGTTTCAGACTGGGACTCTGGCAGACATGGAGCCGCTTCTGCGGCTACAGCTACTGGTGGAGCTTCTGATGGCAGCGATGCTTGGTCTAAGAAGCTGCTCGCGACGACAACCTCAGGTTCTGCTGCAGAGTACTCTTTGAAATCTGCCCCGTTTCTCTCTTTGGTTGTGTCAAGATGCTCAAGTTGTTCGACTTGAGAGGCCATCAGTGGAGGTGACGAGGCCTCCATCTGAGCTGCAGTGTCAGCTGGCAGACTTGCGATCGACTTGGAGAAAGTTGCATCTGGGCTCTCGCTGGGCTCTGCGGACACAACTCGCGTTCTGCGCAGCGAGTCACTCAGCTGCAGCTCCTGCTTGATCAGCAAGAACTGTTTTTCCGCAAACACCAATGAAGCAAGAGTGTGAATACTTGGTCGCACACGAACATCAAACAACATTGTCTGTCAGCTGGCTCACCTCGACATCGCTGAAGAGCACGTCGTGGTACAACACAAGAATGTGCAGCAGCGCAATCGCAACTGCGTCGTGCCGTGGGTCTCGCAGCGTCGTCTGCGCAAGCAAACCAACAAATCAAAACAAGTCAGCAAACAACAAGATCAACAAACACGCAACTTCAACTTCAACAAGCACAATCACTCACCAAGAACTCGAGCTCGGTGCAGTCGCTGAACACGAGGTGGTGCTTCTCCTGGATCGTGCGCCGCAGGTCCTGCGCCTCGTTCGCGACCGCCATGGCGTGCCAGAGCGTTAGCAGCCGAAATACGCAGAGCTTCTCGTCGCGTCCGAGCTCGTTCAGGATCGCGCGGATCTCCAGCAGCGCGGGCAACGACACGGGGATGCCGAGGCTCAGGGCCGCGAGCGGCTTCTTATGCCTCGCGTAGACCTCGGCGCCCACGAGCGGGCCGCGGATGCTGCGGAAGCTCACGTCCACGAGCTCGTTCAGGAGCGCAAACATCTCGTCGCGCGACAGGTTATGCAGGTGCGTGGCGAGAATGCCGTTTGCGCTCGTGGTCTTCTTCTGCGCACTACCATCACCACTGGCGGTTGAGGACGACGAGGACGACGAGGTGTCGGCAAAGCCCCGCCACTCGCCGCGCTCGCGCTGCGCCCGGTCCAGTAGTTGCACGTAAAGCAGCTTGGCGCTGCGGGTCGTGCTGCTGTCCGCGCGCTCCTGTTTGTAAACCCCGGACGAGTTGATCGCGCGGAAGAGCGCCGTGATGGCGGTCGCGAGCACCTGCGTACACGAGCCAAACGCCTGCGCGTGCGCGTCGGCGTCCGCATCACAAGAGGAAGAAGACGTCGAGGAGATCGAAGAGCTACGCACATGGGCAGGCGCATCGTTGGTTGGTTGCGGCTGAAGCTGCTGGCTCGGCTGCGACGCCGAGCGCGTGAAGAACTGGCGCAGGTTGGGGAAGTGGTCCGAGAGGCTGCTGCTGCTGTTGCTGCTGCTGAGCTTGGGCGGCGGCGTTGGCGTTGGGGACGGCGCCATGCTCTTGCTGCTCGCTTGTCACCACTTGCTGCTTGCGTTCACCACTGATCTTTATGAAAAGTGATCCAATGGACCGGCTTGTTGCGCGCGAAAGGTCGCCCCGCATGGTTTCCTTCTGAAGAAAACGGCTTCGGTCGAGAAAGGCCAGCAAGAACGTAAGGGTGTGCACAACAAGCTCACAAACCTTTTTGCGCAACACACTCGCGCAACTACACCGTTATCAAGGACAACACTTGAGCACAAATCCACCCACGACAACATTCCGCAAAAAGCCCACACACAAGAAACAACTCGCACCACAACACACACGCATCAAGTCCAAAGGTAAAACATACAAGCACAAAATTATCGTATTTAAACGGGTTACTCAACATCCTCTCTCTTCCCTGTTAAACTTAAAAGGTCTTGAGCGCGAGCGAGACGAGGTCGCACTTTGGGTTCTGCACGATGACCGAGAGCAGGCTCGTGTTCGAGTAAATGCTCATGTTGAGCTGCTTGAGCGGCTCCTTGAGCAGACTGACCTGTGTCGCGTACGCGTTGCCGCCCGTGAGCCAGAACTGCGACGCGCCGAGCGCGATGCCCTTGACCATCTTGGCGATAATCGGCAGGTGAGTCGTCGAGTTCTCCATCACGAGGTCAAAGAGCTGCACGGTCGGGCCGCGCGGGATGCCGAGGTCCGGGAGCTTGGACACGGCGTAGCCGAGGTAGTCGGCGCCAAAGTAGAGCGACAGGTTCAAGGCGCCGACGCCGTTGAGCCCCACGAGCGCCGCGTTGGTTACCGTGGCGTTGATCGCGATCTGGATCGTGCCCGCGTCGCAGCTCGTGACCGTCATCTTGTTGACCTTGGTCGGCGGGTTGGCAAAGTTGTTGATCGCGGCCAGCTCGAGGCTGCGGTCGAACTTGAGGCCGCCCTTGGAGAGCCCAAAGGCGCGCGCCGTGAGACGTGCCGACGCGTCCACGGTGATGGTCTTGGAGATCACGAGCGCGGCCGCCATTTTCTCAAACACGCCAGCGTTCGTGACGGCAGCGCTGCCCGAGATCACGAGGTCCCATACCTGCTTGCCGGTCTTGAGGTCCAGGATCGGCAGGTCGACGTTCGCGAAGGCCTCGCCATCGAAGAGCAGCGCGGCCTGCGTCGCGTCCGTCTTGGCGTGCACGTGCAGGTTGTGCTCGAGGTGGAGGCTCATTTCGACGCCGAGCGTGCGCACGTCGTCGCCCTTCTCGATGCTCAGGATGTCGAGGTGGTTGAGCGTGATGTGGACCTTGTCGGCGTTGCTCTGGAAGATCGGGCCGGCGACCGCGAACCAGAGGATGATGAGCAGGAGCACGAGGCCCACGATAACGGAGCCCACGATCGCGCCGATCCACTTGGGCTTGGTCAGGTGCCACCACAAGAACTTCTTGGTCTTGGGCGACTGCCTGTCGAACTCCTTGTGCTCCTTGTCGATGTCGCCAGCGGCAGTGACCTCGACCTTGAGGGCGTCCGAGTTGCGGTAGTGCGCGTCCACGGAGGGGCTGTGCGTCATGTCATCTCCGTTGGTCGCCATGGTGAGTGATTGAGGTGCTGGCGGGTTCTGGTGCTCTGCAGGGACAAAGAAGGATAATGAGGACGTCGAGAGGCAGCGCAGCCAGCGCGAGTGAGCAAGAACAGGAGGGAGCGACGTTGGTGGATAGCAAAGGAGCAAAGGAGCTGCTGGCTGGTAGGCATGCTGATACAGCTATTGGCCTCGAATATGGAACGGGTGACATGAAGTAACCTTGCATATCCTATATATTTGAAATTGTCGGCAACGCCCAACAACCAATATGCAGTATTGCTAGCATACTATATCCTCTCTTTTTTATATAATGCAGAAGTTTATAATTAGGTCAGTGACTATGGCCGGAATCGTATGGCTGCGACAGAGAAGGTGAGGGTAGCCTGTCTCTTGGCCGTGACCATTGTGTGTGGCGTGACAGGTGAGCACGGACAGAGCAATCAGCCGGCAAAAATGATCCTGTCTAGTATCATTTGCAGTTGTTCGAATAAGAGACAGACGCATTTTATAGGTGTGGTGAGTAGGAGCAACTACTGGCTAAACTAATAATCTAAAATAACAGAAATTCGGTTTCCAATAGGCGCGTGACTTCAAGTCGAAAGGGTGCGAGTCAGAAAAGCCCACAGTCGCCAGCTAGTATATAAAGCGCATCGCCAATCTTCAGCTCTCGTTCCGTTCTGTTAATTTCGATCGTGTCGAGGTCTCAAAAGCTACTGCTTTCGACCACCACGGAAACAAAAAAAACTGCAGCAGCTCACGTCCTTAACTTCGCTGGATCCGTCGAGAGTTTTCAATTCTGAGCTTTCGTTCCAGGAACACGATGAAATAATGCCAAGTTGGCAGTCGAATGGCGAGTCTCACTCTCTCACGTGTCGGTGGTCCGCCAGACCGCATCGCAGTCGCGTGAAAAGAGTGGCAGAACTGTGTTGTTGTTGTTGTAAGTCAACCAAAACGCTCAATTCTGCATCGCTGTTTGTGGTGTTGTGTGTCGTCAAAAGTCAAGCAAAACGCTCAAATTTAAAGTCAAATTGGAGATTTTGAATGTTTTTGAGAAGGATTTTCGCTTTCAACAGAGTCTGAACGTTTTCTGAAGCACGCAGGATGGGGAATGCGGATGAGCAAGCGAGAAATAAAAAAGAACACGCGGACAAGATCAAGTCGTTTTAAACATCAGCCATGCGTTAAAAAACAAACTCTCTCGCTGTCTGTGGAAAAATCGACCCAAGTTGCGCGCATTTCACGACGACGCTAAGCAAGTTGAACAAGCCAAAAGCTGTTGACGTCGACGCTTTATTAAAAAAAATGCCATCGCACCGCTTTGATTTGAGTTTGAGTGGCGATTGACCGACGGAACGGGCTCTTTTCATTGCGCGCGGTCGCGGTACAGACGCTGGTGTATGTAGCCGAGCGTCGTTGTCGAAACGATAGCGAGACCGCCATCCCTCGCCTCAGATCAATGCGAATTACCTGTTTGTTTGTGTCAATTAGGTCTCAGCATTCGCTCGCAGGCACGAGGGAGCGACTTGCGCCAATTCAAACAAACGTTACTCACGCGCCATCCTCATTGCCCAGCAGGATCCTGTGCCAAGCAAAAAAGATTTGCTGTCACGGCTCGCGAGCGGAGGACCAGTCAGTTTGGCAGCAGCTGTGGTGGTTGGGGACGCGACTAAGATTGTTTGCCCTTTGCTGTCAGCAGCTGTGTGTGGAGTCCGAGGGTGGCCCCGCTTGCTATGTGTGACTGGGATTATTCGAGTCGCTGCTAAAAAAATGCATTCAAATATTTTTTGTTTGTTTGTGAATGACATTCAAAATTCTGTGTTTTTGAGTCACTCAAAAACACAGTTGGATACTTTGTGTTGTTGAAAACGGGTGCTCCTAATAATCCAAAAACACACCCATAACAAACAGCCCACCCAAATACCCAGTTTGGTATTTCCCAAAAACAAACTGGTGGGTATTTGGGATTGTTTCCGCTTTTTGAATGGCTCGTGGTGACCACTTTGCCCAATCGCATTGCCAGCATTTCGACCCGCATCTGAGCTTCGAAGCCGTCGACGTCCACGCGCACAGCTTCGTTCTGTCCGTTCATCCACCCACAGAATCACAGTATCTACAATGGAGGACCACAAGCTCATCCAGTTGCACGAAGTGCTCTCCAAGCTGCGTCCCGGCGGCAAGAGCGTACGTTTATCCTAGCCCAACTGCTTGACTTGCGTCAATCTGAATACAAATACGGCCAGCGTTGCGCATGACGCTCGCTGATGCATGGAGATAAAGACCGGCATGGCGTGTGATAGTGAGCAGATGAGCTAACACTGCTGTTACTGCTGGTGGTTGTTGTTGCGTTTCACACAGGGCGGTCTCGGCTTTGGCGCCAGCGTCGGCAAGAATGGCGCCAAGCGCACGGACGGCTTGCCGAACAACGGTAATGCAGCGAATGACTTGTCATCGACGGCCACGCGCTCTTTGCTCGCAATGCTAATTGTATCATTCCTGGTTGTTGTGTGTAGGTCTGTACTCGATGTTCGTGCGCCAGGGTGAGGGCGGCTACGACCACAAGCGCTTTGAGGACGAGAGCGCGAAGAAGAGCGACGACGCCAGCAGCAGCGACGTGAGCGAGAAGAAGAAAGCGAAGAAGGACAAGAAGAAGAAGGAGAAGAAGGCCAAGAAAGAGAAGAAGAGCAAGAAGGAGAAGAAGAGCAAGAAGAACAAGAAGCAGGAGAGCGAAGACGAGGACGAAGAAGAGGAAGCTGTTGTTGAAGCGCCGGTGGTGGCTGAAGAGAGCGATAAGGAGGAAGAAGTGCAGGTCGTGGAGAAGAAGAAGGAGAAGAAGAGCAAGAAGCGAAAGCTCGAGGCTGAAGCTGTCGTGGAAGAAGAAGTTGCCGAAGCTGCTGAACCTGTTGAGGCGAAGAAGGAGAAGAAGAAGGCGAAGAAGGTGGTGGAAGAAGAAATTGAAGAAGTGACGGAAGTGGAAGAAGTCGCGGAGACCAAGAAGGAGAAGAAGAGCAAGAAGAAGAAGTCCAAGCAGGCGAATTAAGTTACCAGTCGTACAGTAGTCGCTAGCGGATTGCTAAGTATTGCACACACAACATGCATCATAGAGAAGAGATTTTCAATCACACACGCCTTCATAGAGAAACTTGCACTTGATCACAAAATGACTCTCTATTTCATTCTTTTCTCCTTCTGTCTGTCTATTCAGCTTTTCCAAGCCTGATCTACTACTGTCTTTCCAGCTCCACTCAACCCAGCCTAGTGCTGCTGGCGGCGGGCGTTGTTGGCCACTTCCAGCAACATGCTCAAGAACCGCACGCGGTCCTCGAGGCTCGCCAGTTGCTGGTACTTGTCTGCGCGCAGCTGGATCACGACCCAGCCGAGCTCTTCGAGGTGTCGCGCCTTCAGGTCCACAAACCCAAAGGGCTTCTCGTCCATGGAGCTCGCAATGAGAAAGTCTCGCTTGTCAGCCTCGCGCTCGGGCTCGTGGCGCTCGAGCACCTGGTAGCACTCGGCATCGTTGATCTCGATCGCAATGTTGTGCTTGAGCGCAATATCGAGGCAGTAACCTTCGTCCAGCGCTAGTGAACGCTCGTGCTCGACGCCCATCTCGTCCAGCGCGCTGGAGACCAGGTGCTGAATGCGGAACGAGGAGCTCTTGACCTGCACTTGGTGGCTCTGGAAGATCTCCTTGAACTCGTCCACCTGCGCGGGCTTGAGTCTCAGCTCCTTCGGGTACGCGTTAAAAGCGCAGTCCAGGTGCACTTGGTACATCTTGGACTTGAGGTTGCGGACCTTGAACTGCGAAAACTGGTCTGCGCTCTCCAGTCGCCCACGGCGCACCTCGGAGAAGAGTAAAGTGAAGAGTTCTTCGTGGAACTCGCCCGCGATCACGAACGCGCGCACAAGCGGGATGAGGATGTCAAAGCCCGACGTCTCGCCCTTGCGCGCCGACTCTTCTACGAGGCGGTCTGCGGCGGCGTGCAGCAGCTGCTTGACCCACGGCTGCTCGCGGTCCTCCTTCGCGCTCAGGTGCACGATCGACGTTGCGATGATCGACGCCTCGTGCTCGTTCACGACAGGGATTGTGGTTTTCGCGTTGAACACAAAGAGCACTTGCTTGGCGATCGGTCTATAGATTAAACACGTACATCGACAGGTTCACAGTGAGTATACGCAAATGAATATAGAGAAGAGATTTATCTGAAAGCGTACTCCAAAATGCTCGGTCGCCCGATGCCGAGCTGCCAGATGGATTTCATGAAATTCGCGAGCTCGTGGCCCTCTTTCAGAGCCGAGATACTGAAATTCACGAGGTTGTCCACCAGCTGCACCAATTTCCAAAACCTGACAAATAAATAAACAAAATAATAAATAAGCCATGCCCTGTCACCATGGGTATTCGGCCGACCAGCACGCACCGCTTCTTCTCGAGGGCGATATCTTGGGCAGAGCGCGGTCGCATCATCATGTGCGACGAGATGTTGAGCAGCTCGTCCTCGGGAGCCTCGGACTTGGTGGACTTGGTCAGCAGATTCAGACGTGGCGTCACCGACTGTGTACAAAGAAGTATAGTGGCGGAAATGGGTTAGCAACTTGTAGCATACCCAACAGTCATCCAACCATAACTTTTCGCATTAGAACGCACCACTCGGTTCTTGCGCGGCGTCTGGTTGGACGAGAAGCGCGCGACGCGCACCACGGCCGTGCAAATGTTCACGTCGTTCATCTCAGCCGCCTGTTTAAAATGTTAGATACAATACCCATTAGTTCATTAGCAGATGATACGAGCTATATACCAACTACCTTGGCATGCAATACGTACATGGTCGTCTACGATGCGCAGCAGTGTCGGGAGATCCTTCGCCATGAGCAGCTTCGTGTTGAGCTGCTTGCGCTGCGTGCTGAACTCCCGGATCTGGTCCACCTATCAGTTAATAACCACGCATCGCAAATTCATAACCGACCATGTTAAAATAACGTCACGCCACCGCCTCGCTGTGCCAACCACTAACGTACCCGGCGGATCTGCAGCGCGTCCTTGAGCGTCGGCTGGGACTCGAGCATGAGGATGAGCTCGGTCCAGTAGGAGAAGCCGAGCTGCGAGGACGGGTACCCAGAGACCGAGATGAGCGGTGACTGGTTCGCGGGCATCTGGATCGCCACCTGCTTGGCGCTGAAGAGAATCTTGTCGCTCGCGAATACTTTCGCCATCGTGCCCACGTGGTGGCCGCACTTGAGGCAGTGCAGCTTGTGCTTCTTCCACGCAGTGTCCTCGTCCCAGTGGTCCTGCGAGCACAGGTTGCGCAGAGGCGCGTCGGTCGTGCTCGACAGGTGGATCCCGTTCTTCCTGTGGGTGGTGTATAACAATGCAGCATTAATACAAACGAGCCACGACAGCCCCACATCAGTGCACCATGAATAATAGGCAGACATACGGTACCATTTGAAGAAGATGAGGTCGCGCGTCTGGCTGATGGGCGTGCTGCAGCTGCCACACACGAGCTGCGAGCTGTTCGGGTCGTGCTGCTCGTCCGTGTGCGCGAGGATCGCGGACTCGTCCTGCGTGGGGAACTTGGACGAGACCGAAAAGCTGCGGCTGCTGCTGCTGCTGCTGGTGGTGGTGGTGTTGGCGTGCTGGTGCAGCAGCGAGAGGCTGCACGCAGGCGCCTGTGTGCGTGCGGCCAACGCGGTACTGGCGGGGGCGGACGGGCGTGTGGAGCCGCGGCGCCCGAGCTGCGAGGCGCGCAGACGGAACCCGCGCATGCTTGCTTTTTGGTTGCGTTGATCTTTTGAATTGCGTGAATTGCGTAGATTCATACAAAAGTTGACCGTCGTCGTCGTCAAAATTGACCGTGGCGTAACCGTGTCATGACCGTGTTGTGATGAAGCAAGATTTTTTACTTTTTTCAAAACGCCTTTGGCGAAGATGGATGAATCGTTCATTTTGCTTCAGTTTTAAGCCGAGTTATAATAGAAATCTGGTAGAATAAGCACCGAGCGCTCTTCTATTTGTGTGTGTCTGTGTTAGCCACGTTGGCAAATCACCTGAAGTTATGCCTGCTTGTCGAGGCTCCTTCATTTAGTATGGAAGCTGAGCCGAAGCTAAAGCCACGGCAGTGAGAATCATCATCACGAGAGCGACTGCGCTCCTTATCGGTGCAACTGGGCCACTGGTACCTGCACTCGCCGTCTTGTCTTTGTCGAGATCCTCTGCCCTGATGGCGACTCACATATTGGCCGGTACTCGCTCAGGAAGCGCCGTCTTCTCACAGGGAAAGCTCCCACCCAGCTGTCGGTTGGCCCGTGAATGAGACTTGAGCTGGAAAATCGGACTCGTCGTCGATCTTGACTGCGTCGAGAGCGTGGCGGGTCGAGTTCAGGCAGATCTCGCCACTTGCACTGGGACTCGCCGTCAGAGACGACTGGATAATGTCGCCAAAGTATCGGATACCTCCAGAAGCCATGGTCCTCGGCTGGATCCCGCTGGTGGTCCAGATCCTCCCGATGTCCACCTGAATGCTGCCATTTCCCATAGTTCTCCACCGTCCCGCTCTCTAGTACAAGGAGGCTCTCGGGGGCCGAGACGAAGATGTTGCCTGGCCCGCTGTTATCGATGGTCACGAAGTTGATGTCCGTGGAGTCCTTGGTATCGACTTTCAGAGTGTCTTGCTGCACTCGGACGTTATTGGCACTTGTTGTCGTCACCTTGAATTGCGATATGAAGCCAACGAGCGTCGTGATGTTGCCTGTCGTCATTGAAGCGCCTGACTTGGTCTTGAATCGCACGTGGACGGTCGAGACTGTCGAGATTGTCACCCTGCACCATCACACGACCGGTGTGCGGGTCTAGATCAGCGTAGTAGGTCAGGTTGTCCACGAGCGCAATCCCAGGCAACGCGAGCTCGAGCGAAACTTTGGCCTTGGTCACCGACTCGGGTTTCTTGATCAGTCACGTGCGAGCGGTAGCAGCGCCACCAATGGTGCTTGGCGCACGCACCTCCTCCACAACCGAGAAGCCGCTCGAGTTTTTGGCGTCCCTTGACGGCTCAACTTGTGCGAATTGACTCGGTGCTGGTGCAGAGAGGACATTGTTGCTGTTACTTCTGGCCGCAGGCGAGTCTTCAATCTGCAGTCGTCTGGCTTCAGCAGCTGACAGTACAACATACATGAGCACGTCTTCCAGGATCACCAAGTCGCCATCGTTGTACACTAACGTTTGAACGTGCGAGAGCGAGTTCTGGGCTCGAGCGCGCACCTCGACGAGCAGGGATTCGCCTACGGGTGGCGAGTTGCGCACCGCCAGACTCACATCCAAGACCGTCCATCCACTTGCCTCGTGTTTGAACTTAAAGCCTAGCCACGTGATTGGAGAGTTAAAATGAATTTACTTTCCTGCATAAGCTTATCAGTTTCGACAAAGCCCAGCCTCAAAATTTGGAGGCTGCTTGCTTTGTCCACCCACCCATTCGGAATAGGTCCAACTTGCACCCACCAACTTGCCTCCTGAACCGACGAGAGGTGTCCATTTACTAATAACCATGTTCTGTACTCGGTCGGGTTTCCAATACTAACAACTTGTTTCGACACTTTGACTTTGCACTCGAATCGATCTCATTAATTCAAACCTCTGAGGCTGCGCTTCCAGTTACCTGTATTACACCAGAGCCAAAACTGCGAGAAGCAGCACGGCGACTGCGCCGCTGAGTCGAGTGATGCTGCTGGCGTTCGCACCGACCAGCTTGCCTACTTTTCTTTGATCGTCAGTGAGTGCTTTGCTAGTGCTGTTGCGGACGGACAGGAACTCGGCCGGCACTCGCTCGGGGAGCGCGCGCTTCTCGCAGGGAAACGTGCCAAAGCCCTCCGGTTGGCCCGTGAACGAGACTTGACCTTGACGCTTGCTGTCACTCAGCACGACTCGGTCGAAGTCGTGCCGGGGTGCACTCGCACAGATCGTGCCGCTCGCTGAGGGCTGTGGGCGTAGGAACGAGTAGATGACGTCGCCAAAGTAGCTGATCGGGCCAGAGCCCATGTTGTCGGAGGTGATCGCCGAGGTCGTCCAGGTCTGCCCGACGTCCATCTGAATGCTCCCGTTTTCAAAATTGCCCAAATTCAGGAAGCTCAACGCGATGAGGCTCTCGGGCGCGGAGACGAAGATGTTGCCTGGCCCGCGATTGTAAATGATCAGGAACTCGGCATCCGAGGCCTTGATGCTATTGTCGAGTCTCAGCGTGTTTTGCTGCACTTGGACGCTCGTATCACTCGCGGAGGTCGTCGTCACCATGAGTTTTTCACTGAAGCCCACGAGTATCGTGAAGTTGCCCAACGTCGCAGGGGCGTCCGTCTTAGTCTTGAACTGCACTTGGACGGTCTCACCGCTCGAGCCGTGGGTCGAGACCACCTCGACCTGGTCGATACTGTCGAGGTTGTCGCCCAGCACCATCACGCGGCCAGCCTCCAGATCTGGATACGAGAGGTACCCTAGGCTGTTGTCCACGAGCGCAATCCCAGGCAGCGCGAGCTCGAGCTTCACGTTGACTACCGAGCTTACTGAGGCTACCGACTCGGGCTTCTTGATCAGCCATGTGCGAGCGACAGTAGCCCCACCAGCACCGGTGGCACTGGATACTTGCACGTCCTCCACGACGGAGAAACCGCTCGAGTTCTTGGCTGTTGTTGTCTTGACTTTTGCGAACTGGTCCAGAGTCAATGCCGCGACGTCACTTTTGTTGCCAGTCGCCGGCGGTGAGCTCTGCAGACGTCGCAAGAGCGGACTCGCAGTTGTTAGCAGCGCGGCCGAATTGAGCACGTCCTTTAGGATCACGAGGTCGCCGTCGTTGGAGCTGTCCATTACGATGTTGGTGAGCGAGTTCTTGGGTCGAATGCGCACCTCAACGAGCAGGAACTCGCCAATTTTCGGCGACGTCGCCAACTGCACGTCCAGAGCCATCTCCGTGTCGAAGCTCACGTCCACGGCCGCGACGGCAGCCTCGGAGCTGCCCGACACGGTTACTTCGGCGTCGTACTTGCTCGAGATCTCGCTCGACTGGCTCACGAAGACACGGCCGGGGAAGCCGACGCTCAAGTACGGTAGGGTCTTGCCGCCCTTGAGCTGCCAGAGCTGCGAGAACTTTTGGTGCGCGCTCACCTGCTTGCTCGCGTCCACCTTGATGATCGCGTTGCGCTTCACGACCGAGTCGGCTTCGCGCTTAACCGCGAGAGCGAACGAGCCACCGAGCAGCACGAGCGCAGCGACGAGCACGAGTCGCTTGGCAGCGGATCTGCTCGTGGGCTTCATGGCTCTGTGCTTGAGTGGCGGGAATAAAGCGTGACTTGGTCTTGAGCTTCAGCCGTCTCGTTGTCAAATGAGTGAGCGTCCTGGTAAGAAAGTGGACCTCCACGGGTTAAGAGGTGGGACTCGGAGGTCCATTCACGAGTGACTCATTATACACATTCACGATTACACACACATGACAGGAGGTCCATTCGGGAAATGAGTCATTTGGGGGCGTCAAAGTAAAGTTATGACAAAATATTAGACGCTTTGTGGCGCAAATTGTATGGTGAGTGTGTCAGCTATAAACGCCTCCTTTGCCAGATTTCGTACCTTACATGTGTGCTACAGTACTTCAAAAAAAAGCCAGCTTCATTGTTACCGGATATTAATAGTGGTAAACAAAAAGTTACAGAAAAGAATCACCAACCAACCAAATAACTTTCGATGTATTCACTCCGAATGGGTACAATGCCGTCTGCATGTACCCATGCTGAGGCCTCGAGTGAAGCTTTCAGATGAGCTAGTTTTTTGAAGAAAAACTAGCCCGTCTCCACAACCACTACTGTACGAGAAGTACCCATACCCACACCCACGCCACGCAGACTGAGCATGGAAGCGAGTTCCAACGCGCCAGACGGGAGCGAGCATGGCAACGGAGATAAGGAGATAATGGTCGCCGTCACCACTTCACCGCAGCGCACGTGCTCACAGCAGTCAGCGCAGTGAATCCACTGTGACACCACCTCGCAATGATGGATCATGACCGACGCGCTTGTGGTTTTTAACACGCGACACACACAAGGCTGCCGCTCGCTTTCGCTCGAGGACGGGCCCAAGGACAGGGCCCATCAAAAAGCTCGTGTTCGTGCTCCCAGCTACGAGCGTCTCGCGGCCAGGCGAGAAGTGCACGCACATGAACTGCGAGAGCTCGCCGTTCAGCGGGTAGCCACTGCATGCACTGACCCCGTGGTATTATTAGCATGCCGTGTCACGCCGCTGACGTCGAGTCGGCCACGGCTCTTGGTTAGTTGCTGCTGGTGCTTGGGGACTTGGACAATAATGATTGGCTGTGTGATCCCATCCACTGCCTTCCTCGCTCAGTGCTGGCGTGCAGCACCACCTGCCTACGATACATCGTGATTTGGACATGGGTACGCCACGGGGTGGTTCAGTTTTGGCCTCCAGCGGCCACGGCGCGATCGAGTCTCCAGGATCCGAGCGTGCCCATGATGGGAGGTGGGGATGCTGCAATGCGCTCTTCTCCGTTGAATGTGAACTGGGACCTGCAAGTGTCGACAGTGCAGAGCAAGGGTTTCGTGACGTGCGAGAACGACGACACACTGCCGTTCAAGGCCACCCCGTACTGGACGAGACGATTAACAACTCGCGCTTCATGGGCCGCCGCGTGGCCGTGGTGGCGTGCGATCCGCCCACACTGTGCGTCGAGGCGCAGGCACAGGCGCGTCAGTGCAGCTTTGACTTCCACAAGGAGGTCTTCAGCTGGTTAAGACCTGAGTTTACAATGTAGCCATTCGACCCTGGATGTGCAGCCATCTCACTTTCACACGCCAAAAGTCGAATTTGCTGAATGTACTTCTTCCTCGTAATGCGCAATATGGAAATAATCTTGAGGATGCCGTTGCCCAGAGCCGTTGCACAGAGTCAAGGAGATAACCCAAGCATATTGTGCTGCACTTGAGTCCCCAGTCGGCGCTTCTATACAGTGGAGCACTTTGAAAATACTGTACTCTCGGGAGGAACGCCGACTGACGATACGACATCGTAATCAGACGGACGTGGCGCTACTGTATGTCGTCCTGTGTGTAGGCTATCCATACAGTTAGTTCTGCACAGCTGAGTCCGTTTCAGAAACGAGCTTCGTCTCAAGTGAGCCAACCTCAGAGAGCGAAATGAGACCAGTATATAACTTCAGCATCTAAGCTTCGGATGCTGAAGTTATATACCGGATTTGTTGCTGTGACGCGGATGTTGGATTGGCTAAAATAGATATTCGAAGGATTTTCATTGGCTGAAACGGCACGCAATTATTGAATGGGACGATGGCTAAAGTTTACGAGGATACTGCACTATTTATGTTCAGATAGTCGGGAACCTCCGGAATCTGACAATCTGACACATCAAGTCTGCCTCTCATCATGCGAGCCATTTTGTATCACCCCTTATATTGTATTTAAAAGGGCACTCACATATAAAAAAGAAGCTAAACTCGACTTTAGCAGGTCTTGACCACCACATGAGCTCTCTATTTCGCTCGGCTCGATTCAGCACCACCCAAACGACAAACACTCTGAATCCTCGTCATTGAGCTCCACATCTACAATAAATAGCTCACATGGAGTTCCACATCGACAATACCGGTAGCTACATCGAGCACAAACAACTTTCACTCGGCATTTACGAACTCGCCGTCGCCGTCGCACTCGACACACATTCTCCGCCAGATGATGTCGGCGCGCTCGCTACTGACAGCGCTGGTGCTGCTCTGTGGCTCGATGTCGTCCGCGGCCGCCGTCGCCAGCTCCGGGATCTGCTCCAGCGCCGAGTTCCAGGCGCTCGCGCCCACGGCCCTGGGCTCGGGGCCCGTGACGATCAAGACGCTCATCCAGGGCGATCAGGTCTGTCTCGAGTTTGCGCTCTCGCCCAGCGTCGCGACCACTGCCACGTGGTTCGCTGTGGGCGTCTCCGCATCCAACACGATGGTGAGCTCACCCAAGAAGAGCGTCATGCTCTTCCTCAAATCGGTCGCGCAGCCGCAGTCGTACGTGCTGGGCGGCTACTCGCGCAGCCAGGTGACCAAGGAGAGTGACCAGGCGGCCTTCGTCGTCGGCTCAGCGAGTGCTAGCACGATGACGTTCAGCTATCAGCGCACGCTCGCCGCCGCGTCGACCACGAACGTTGAGATTGTCTCGGGCAAGCAGATGAACTTTATCTGGTCGTACGACACCACGTGGCCCATTTCTTCTCACGGCGACGACACTGTGGGTGCAGCAAAGTACACGTTCACTGGCTCAGCTATAAGCTCCTCATCATCCAACACAACCACCACCACCACAACGACTGCACCAGCCACGGAGACGACCTCAAGCGACTCCACGCCGTTCTGCGACGGCAAGAACTGCACGGCGATCGTCGGCGGCATCGCGTTTCTCGTCATGGTGGTCGCCGGCGTGCTCCTCACGACACTCATGCAGAGGACACCCGTCGGACGCGCGCTGCTGCACCGCACACTGGCAGCGCCG
>JAASFY010000667.1:0-17473 GCA_023334035.1 Globisporangium okanoganense
AAATGAAAACAATTGTCAAAAAAGGATGAAAAGGGACCTGTCGAAATTGTGGCATTAACAATCATTTCGTTTTTACAAAATTGCAAGCTCATTTTTAGAGGTCATGCACTTAGAATTAGCAACCGCGAATAGGCTCAATCGATTCAGCGTTCATTTTTACCCCTTTAACAAACATGAATCAAAAACAGTAATATTTTTTCCGACGAGGTAACTTTTTCAAATGCCCGTAACTTTTTCCTCACTCAAGTTTTTTTGTATTTGAAGGCACCATCGTGTTGAGGAGATCGCAAAGAATCGCGTGGTGGTCTTAGTTTCGTTTTCGCACTTAGGCAATAACGATCAGTTGGTTTAGGTGGGTCTCATATATGAAGAATGTTATTATAATAGTTTCAAATTAGTTCCAGCTTTAGGAAATGAGAGAAAGTCAGATTTTCTCTTGAAGACCAACCATTATTATTCACCATAATACTGTGTCAACGGATCACCCTAGAGGTGTGCCTATCCTATGCCAATATTATACCCAACTAGGAGATTGAGTCGTGTGGCCACAGGTATGGTAATCGTGCGGATTCGTGCTCCTCAGTAACGCAAACAGGTTCGTCTATAACGATAATTAAGGTCATACGTATTCGCTTTGCAAAACAATTCGACAATTACTGCATTACCCAAATTGCAAGTTGTGCATCCTCACTAACTTTACATCTTGTCTAATACAGGTACGAGATGTGTAGAAATCGAGAGGCGAAACTTTGCGGTTGGAAAAGGTGTTTGTTTGATTTGGACAATTATTTCAGACTCATAACTCTCGACTATGACGGCGCTAAGAGCATTTTCATCCTGGAGAGGATTGTTTATGGTGTCTTCTCCTTCGCGATACCATTATATTACCTATTGGCTCAGCTACGAGTAATGAATGGCCAATTTGGTGTACCAACAACCTTTCCATATATCGGGGTTCGGGAGGTTGCCAACTCAACGAAGTGAACGTGTCCCACGCCGCACACAATATTAATCATGTGTTAAGGTCAAACACGGATTGAAACTTCTCATATGGCATCAGATGCTATAGTAAGAATGTACGCAATGTCAAATAACCTAACACAGCAAATTGAGATATAATTTTTATTATCGCCATTGGTATTAATAACATGGAGCAAATAAATGCATCGATCAGGTGGGAGTATTGAGCCCCGTTTCATACGTTGCGGTCTCATAGGTAAGGTATTTAGCTCCACTTCGTGGTGCTTTCTTCCTGAACAACAGTAAAAATATGTATGACCACGTGACATCGATACTATTTTTGAACTTCGAAATTTGGAGCTCACGGTAAATAGTATGAGTGGTTTTCAGTGATACTATTTATGACAGACGCTAATTTTGAGCACATACTAATTACTGTGATCACTGTAGTTGAAAAGTGCCTCGCTATCAGCAATGCAACACTTGTTGGCAATCATGTGGATTTCTGGTACCCACAGGACAAGTTTTGCACTATTAACAGCGAGACGCTTTTCAGCTGGACAGTTAATCGCTCACTCGGTAGTTCTTGGAGGTAGGGTACTCGACTTGAAGTGATAGCCCCTGTTGGTGACTTTCTGGCTCGTTCGCGGCTTCGATACGACTCGCTCATCACCTTCAGCTGGCTACGCCGCCACGCAAAGCAGCGGCTGCTTCTGTTTCTTCACAGCAGTCAGTGAAAGCGCTACATCAGCAAAAATAGCGATCTCGCAGCTGCACGTGTGCATAACGCCACCGAGGCACGCGCGCCACTCCCACCCGCCTCATGCTGATTGGGAAGCGCACAATGAGCGGTGGAAAGCGGGTCTTCGCTGTCACCCATGGGGACGGACTGCCGCTGGCTGCCCAGCTTACACCCGCAGGATCTGTGTGGCGCATCTCTAGGCCTGCGGGTATTTCGGGCCTCCCCACACGCAAAAGAGACAGCGAGCTCTTCTCTTCTTCGCTTGTCTTGGACTCGGCCTCTGAGAATAATGATCCCTTCTTGAGAATGATTTCAACATCATGGGGTCTTCTAAAAAAGTGCTTGAGTGTAAAATTGTCAAACAGGCTTCTATTGAAACTAGATACAGTACATTCCCCCTTGCCATGCCTGTTGTAGCTGTTCAACAACAACAAACAACCTGCTTCAAAGAGAAGCCGAAGAAGCCCCGCAGGAGAAAGTGTCGCAAGTGTACGTCTTCCGCCCCACGCGCTGTGTGAACCTCGCTATCTGCAGCACAGGCTCGTGCGCCGCCACCTCTGCTTGCTTCTGGACCAGTACCCGGCGCTCGTGGACGTACAGCCCAACAGCAGAGCAGAGCACAACAGATGGGGAACCTCGTGAGCTACGCGCAGCCAGAGGGCGCGGAGACCAGCGCGGCGCTGGCCGCCGGTGCGGCCAAGGAGAAGGAGTACATCCAGCGGATCCCACCTGCAGAGCTGAAGAAATACACGGAGGGCTATCGTCGCGTGTGCCGCGCAGAGACAACGTCCTCGTCGCCTATCAGTAGCAGCAGCAGCCCCATTGCGAGCCGCAGCAGCAGTGCAAGCAGGTTGCTGCCGATCCCAGCAGCTGCGAAGCGACGAACCAGCAGCAGCAGCGTTGGCCAGGTCGTCGCTGTAGCGAATGCGCCCATCGCGCTGTATGCAACCGGCGGACTGAGCAAGAAGGTGTTTCGCCAGAAGCTACTGAGCGCGTTCACGATGATCCCGACGTCGCTCTCGGATCGGCTCTTTGACGTGCTGGACACAGACCACACAGGCGAATTGAGCTGCGAGAACGTGCTGAGCGGCATCGCGTGGCTCAAGCACGGCACGTACGACGAGCAGGTGCGCCTGCTGTTTATCATCTATGACCTTGACAGCACGGGCCTCGTGACGCGCGACACCATGGACAGGTTCATGGACGTTGTCTACGGCCGGCGCAAGGCGCGCAGTGCGTCGACAGTCGCGTTCCTCGACCGGATCTTTGACGGCAGGTCGAGCTTCACGATCGAGGAGTTCACACTCGTGATCCGCGAGCGCGACGAGCATGGCGATGCGCTGCTATTACGGTGGCTCTCGGTGCTCGCAGACACGATTGGGACCGAGGAGGACGCCAAGATCCTCGAGCTCGAGCTCTCGTACAACCCGGCGGTGATCCGGCAGCGCATCGCCGACGCGACGCTCTTCTCGGTGAGCGAGGTCACGGCGCTCGAGCGCCAGTTTCACAAGCTCTTTGATACGAAGGGCGGCACGAGCAACCGGATCCCAAGCGAGCAGTTCGTCAGCATCTTGAGCGGGAGGAGCTTTCCAAGAAAGCTGCTGGAGCGCGTGTGCCAGACGACAATGTTGCCAGAGCTCGTGCTCTTTGACGAGTTCTGCAAGTTTGTGTCGAACTTCTGCCGAGGCAAGACCGAGTCGAGATACGCGCACTTGTTTGCGATCTTCAAGGATAGCGACAATGAGAGCCAGACCAGTGGCGATGAGGACACGGTGATAATGAAGCTGATCTCGTGGAGTGCGGTTGAAGAGCTCTTCGTACTGGGCGCCAACTGCGCTATGGAAGACGACGAGAAGCTCGCGGTCGCAACGGAACGAAGCCAACTGACTGAAGTATGCGAGTAATAACCCTGCGTATCTCTCTCTATTGCGTGACACCATGATTGAGTCATGTGTGTGGTGGGACAAAGTGACTGATTTGTCATGTGTGTGTTGTGTGCAGATAATGCGAGAGAGCTCAGGCAGTGAGTCAGGATTAACAGAAGAAGGCTTTTTGAAGTGGGCGTCGGAGGCGACGACAGTGCACCAATTGCTGCATCAACTGGCTTTTGCTGCCTGCATCCTCTTTGGCGTCAAGCCCGAGTCGCCGCATCTTGAGAGGCGCATTGTTGAGTGGCACTGGCAGCAGGCGGCGCGCTCGATCGCAGTCGGCCAGGTACGATATCCCTCGCTTGAGTGCCACAAGTGACCGAAGTCTAACTTGTGTCTGTATCTGTTTGTATCATGCAGTCCTGGAACTTGGTTGGAGCGAAATGGTGGCAGCACTGGTGCCAGTATGCGGGGATGAACACACTGAATGGGACACCGCATGGCTCGCTGCCCCTGCCAGCCATCCCCGAGCATGAACGCGTGCAAGTTGAGGCTCCTGAACCAATTATCAGCAATGCGAACAGCAGCAGCATCTCGGTCGCGTTTGAAGCAAGCGGTCGTCCTGGTCCGATTGCGAATTGGGCGCTGCTCATGCGCAGCGGCAGTCGACGGCTCAAGGAGAAACTGGTGTTTTCGTGTGACTTTTACGTGAGTTCTTGTGTCTGCGAACTCTATTATTGTGTGCTTGGTTGCCTGACTCACCATGTTATTATATTGTGTGTACATGATGATACTTTAGCTGGTCCCATCATCTGCGTACTCGGTGCTTGTCTTATGGTACAGTGGTGGTCCTGATCTCTCACGGTCCGTGGTCGAATCCCCCAAGGCTGGCTTACAAATTGAGCTCTTCCCGCTGGTGCTGCGCGTCGCGCGGGTGGATCCATCGAACGGTGGCGTCATCATGTCGGGCGAAGAGGTGTTTTTCAGTGCACTCAGTACAGCAGAGAGCATCTTGGAGGCGACGTGCAAAGCGCTGTTGCTGCTCAAGCTCATTCAGAAGGCGCGACTGTGGTACTTTGACGAGAAGCAGCCGGACCACAAGATCCGCATTCGCAGTGATAGGCCAACTGTTCTTAAGAAACTCAACCAGGAGTGCGTGTTTCTACTGGAGCTCCAGGACGAAGACGGTTCGTGGCCGCTTTCTCAGTCGAGTGACAAGATCTCGACTTCGTCGCCCTCGAACAAGAGCAACACTGAGGACGAGAACGACGATGGGAGTTATACCTCAGACAGCGATAGTGGTGGTGAGGGTGGTGATGCCAATGGATCATCGTCTAGGACAGCGAGTGGGCGGCGCAAGCGGCCGCGTGACCAGCGGCTGATCTCAAGGACCTCGGAAATCTGCTCACGAGGCAACCTTGAGACCCTGACAACCCTGGGAGGTGTCTACACGGGCTCGAAGAACGGCAAGGCGAACGATTCGAGCAGTACAGCCCAGAACGGTAAGAAAGGAGGAGCTCCACAGTCCAAGCAGAGCGCAGAGAATGAAAACAGTGTCGCAGCGAGCACAGTCAAGAAACGGTTTTCTAAAGACGCGTTCACGGGCCACGGCCTCGTGGGGCTCGACAATTTAGGCAACACGTGCTACATGAGCAGCGCGCTTCAATGTCTGAGCCACACGCGGCTGCTCGTCGAGTATTTCAAGAACGAGGCGTACCTGCGAGACATCAATCTGCGCAACCGCGACGGCACGAACGGCAAGCTCGCCGTGGCGTTTGGGGAACTGCTGCGCGTGCTCTGGACGTCGGAGAAGAAGCGCTTTGCGCCCAACGAGTTCAAGCGCGTGCTGGCCAAGTTCAACCCGCAGTTCACGGGCTCAGACCAGCACGACGCCCAGGAGCTCCTGGCCTGTGTGCTCAGTAGCCTGAGTGAGGACCTGAACCGGATCATGACCAAGCCGTACACGGAGCAGCCGGACAGCGATGGCCGCAGCGATGCGATCGTGGCCGATGAGTGGTGGCAGAATCATTTAACGCGTGAGCTTTCGGTGATCGTCGCGCTGTTTACAGGCCAGTACAAGAGCTTACTCGAGTGCTCAGTGTGCCACTACGAGTCGGCGCGCTTTGAGCCGTTCACGTTTCTGCAGCTGTCGCTGCCAGAGAGCAGCTTCCGGTCGCTCGTGCTCACGATCATCTTTAATTGCGGTCGCGTGCCCATGAAGTACTCGGTGCGCGTGAAGAACAACGCGACGATCCAGGACGTGAAGCACGACGTGGCGCAGTTTCTGTATCAGCTAGAAGGCGGCGGTGGTGGTGGTGGTGGCTCAGTCGAGCAGATTGAGACCCAGCTGGTGATCGCGCGCGTGTCGGTGCTGAGCACGATCGATGTGCTTCTCGATGGCCGCACGCCGCTGAACCAGGTCCACGAGAAGGACCAGCTGACCGTGTTCCAGTTGGACTCGCTCGATCACCACTCGACGCCGGCCTCGGGCTCAAGATTTCTGCTTGCTGTCTCGAAAAGCTCCACTACTACGGTAGCCACTGATATCAAGATGAAGCCGCTCGAAAAGGTAGCCGAGGAGACGAAGACGAAGAGCTCTGTGAACAGCAATGACTCGACTCCTGAGCCAGCTGCAGTCTCACATGCTAGTACCAGTGATGGCGAGAACACTGTGAAGGAGAATGGAGCCAATGGGATGCACGCTGTCCAGGAGAACGGCGTTCTACCACCAGACTCTAGCTCTACTGACGACAATGTCGCACCAGACGAGCTGCTTCCTGTAGGCGCCTCGGTATTTGTGCGCGCCGACAAGGTGAAGGACTTTGCATCCGCGCGGGTGATCGGCAGCAGCGCCAAGAGCGGCACGGTGGACGTCGCGTTCCCCACGGGCGCGCGGCGGTACTTTGTGCCGCAGACAAAGGTGATCATGAGGCACAACGACGAGGCTTACGTCTACCTCGTGCACCGGCGCGTCGAGCGCGCGACCGACTGCTTCACGAACGCGCACATCACGCGGCTCTTTGGCGCGCCGCTCGTGCTGCGCGTGTCGCTTCGTGGCACGACAACGTTTGAGCTCTACCTGGCCGTGTGGAGGCGGCTGCGGCGTATCTTCAACTGGCAGGCACCACCGTCACCGTCTGACTTTGAAGCCAGCGGTGGTGATGAACATGGAGGTCTGAGGCTGAAGTCGGACGCGTCGACCGTGGCGCTGGGCGACCACTTGACGACCACGAAGTTTGGCTTTTGCCTGCGCATGGTGACGTCGCACGGCATTGGCTGTTCGCGCTGCGAGTGGCTCGATGGCTGCCTCGGGTGTCTCATCATACCGTCACCGTCGACACCACTCGAGCTGGCTGCTGAAGAGACGATTGCGATTGACTGGGACATTCGCACGCTCAAGGAGGAGTACGACCCGATCCAGGCGAGCAAGATCGACTGGGACGACTCGGTTGCGACGAACAAGCGCCAGGACAACATGCCGCTCAGCATCGAGCGCTGCATGGACATGTTCACGGCCAAGGAGCGCATCCAGGAGGCCTACTGCGGCCGCTGCAAGACGCTGCGGCCGGCCACCAAGACCATGGACTTGTGGCGCTTGCCGCCGCTGCTGGTCATCCAGCTCAAGCGGTTCTGCTTCACGCAGGTCTCGCGCCGCAAGCTGCATCACCATGTGGATTTCCCACTACGAGGGCTGCAGCTCGAGGCCTTTGTGGCTAAGCAGCGGCAACCCAAGCGCATGCAGGAGTCTGGGCTCCAATATTGGCTGTTCCTGGGCGGCAAGCTTCAGCAGGACTACGACCTGGATGGCAACAGTGCTAGTGGTGAGCCACCAGCAGATCAAGGCGAAGCTAATAGGACCAAATCAGGTGATTCACCTGCTCAGAGACGCGTGTCGACGCCGCTGTTGGACGCGCCCGCGACCGCGGCCGTGCGTGGCGAGGACGGCTTCCTGTACGACCTGTACGCCGTGGTGAACCACGTAGGGGCGCTGGGCGCGGGCCACTACTTTGCGTACGTGCTGAGCGAGAAGGACGGCAAGTGGAAGTGCTTCAACGACCACCAGTGCAAGGACATTGACGAGAAGGAGGTCGTGTCGTCCACGGCCTACATCCTCTTCTACCGCCGGCGCGACACGCAGGACGTGGCGATCGAGGAGCTCTTCCCGCCCATGCAGGTCAAGCGAAAGAAGAAGATTTTGGCCAATAGCAGTAGCACGTTGGGCACGAAGCAGAAAGACGGAGACTGTGCTGACGAGGACGACGAGGACGACGCGGCCTCGGCAGATCATGCGCAGGTCGTGGAGCAACTGGTCGAGCAGTCCAAGCTCGCGAGCAACGGTGGCAGCAGCTGCGTCATCAGTTAGTCAAATATAACAATCACAAGCGAATACAGCAATGTCGACATTGTGAATGCCGTCTCTTGTCTTTCTTTGCTTGCAAGTCCACACATTAACAGTGACTCTGTCGACGAACTGCAAATTCACGATTATGAGATCTACTCAACGGCAGGAGATGCAAACCAGTCAGTCCTCAAGGTGAGAGTTGAAACCTTTTAAGGGTTGCCACCAGCACGCTTCGACAGATTCTGGAGCTCCTGCTCAGCGAGGCTCTTGACGTCGCTCTTGTCCTTCTGCATCAGAGAATGTTAGCCAATCAATAACACGAACAATGTCAGCTCTCATGATATAGACATCACCAGGCAGTCAGTCACTCAGCTAAATAGGTAGCTTACCTTCTTGAGGTCACCAATGCTTCGCGAGGACTTGGCCTTCTCGGGTCGGCTGAGCAAATTGTTAAAGAAGTTGGCCAGATGCTTGGAGCTCACGTCCTTCTCCTCGCGCTTTCGTCGGTCCGCCGCTGCGCGCCTCGCGGCCGCCGCAGCTTCGGCCTTCTTGCTGGCCTCGACGCTCTGCTTCTGGAGCTCTTCGAGGCCCGCGCCAGCGGCCTTTTCGAGCTTCTCGAGCCACCGGTCGTGGCTGTCGACGCGGATATCGGCCGCCAAGAGCGCCGCCGGGTCCTCGGCGTCCTCGTGCGGGGCCGGAACCATTTTTTCAAAGGGCTTGTCGCTCGACCAGCGCGGCTGCGAGCCCAGCAGGCTCTGGTCGACGAGGTGGAACGAGTCGTAGCCGGACGGCACGAGGATCGAGGCGTGCTCGACCAGCTGCGCCGACTGCGTAAACTTGAACTGCGACGGGTACGCGCGGTGGAGAATGTACTGGCGCAGCGCGTCGACGTTCGCGCCCGTCTTGGCCGACGTGTAGAAGATCGCGGCGCCGTCTAAATTAACGTATATGTTAATATTAGTCTTGGGCTAAAAGACTGGGGATGATGAGAAAGTGACATGTGTACGTACACTTGATCGCGAACTGGCGGAGCACGTACTCGATGTAGTCCATCTTGACCGAGTTGTCCGGACGGAGCTGCTCATGGATAAAAAAGAGAATTAGTCAGCATCGCTACTGTGACCTTAGTTTAATTTGTTTTTTTGTTTGCTTACATCCGCCTTAGCGACAACGAGGACGAGCGGCACGCCGAGGTTCTTGGACAACACGCCTTCCTCCATCTGCGATTACCCACCCATTCAGTAATAAATTGCGTAGCAATACATTGCGGAGTGAGTTTGAGTTTAACCCCAAGGCTAAAGGCATCGTCGAGCTAGCTGCACACGTACGAACTCGCCGGTGGACGACGTGTCCATGGGCGTCGGTCCCGAGTGGTCGGTGGCCTGCATGTTGACAAAGGCGCGATGAGTACCATCCGTCAGTCTCGATATGTCCTGTCTGGGTGGATAAGCAGAGAGAAGCTAGATTAGCGTACGCACCGGGTCTTCATAGTTGAGAATGTGCTGCTTGATCGCATTATAGAGTTCGTTGCGCGCGTCCGGGTTGAGCTGGTTGATCTGCGGCAGCAGCTCACCTTCCAGGGCCGACGACCACTATAATAATAATAAGTATTATCCCCATACACATACAGCACCACCTAAGCTACCATCCATGCAAATACCATGTCCCCATAGCTTATACGCGCATGCATTACCTGGTCGAGCGAGCTCTTGATCGTCCACGGCCTCGACAGATCCAGCACGATCGCCGCGACCGTCTGATAAGAAACAATAACAGCATTACCACTTAGCAAAGGAGCCACCCTCATACATATTTGCGACAGTGATACGTACGTGTTTGAGCGCGTGCGGCTTGACGGCTATGCGCATGAGGTCCTTCACATTAAGCTCATTGAAGCGCCACGTGCGGATCTTCGCAATGATGTCGTCTATCATCACAGCCACACAGTCAAGCCAAGCCTATTCAGTCAGCCAATACACCCACATAGACAATCCATACAGCTCTCCGACGTACCCGATGCGTCGCCACCGCCGCTGTCCTTGGCCTTGGGGTCCATCACGTTGACGGTCGCGTAGGCCAGCAGCGTGTCGACCTGCTGCTGGCTGCTGGGCTCCTTGGCGGTCGTCCCCGCGAGCCGCGAGAGCAGCGCCGTCTTGCCGCTCTCCGGATCGCCCGCCACCAGCAGGCTAGCCGTCGGCAGCTTGGAGCGCACGGAGCTCTCGCGCAGGATCTGCTGCCACAGGTTGAGCTCTGCGGACGCCATCTTGGGCGGAAGTGTGACGACGCTGAAGTTGCTTTTTGGGAGCTTTTCGCGCTGTTGTTTGTTTGTTTTGCTCAGAAGTTTATATTTTTGTGTGTTTGGCGATTTCAGCATAGTTGAGGCAAGTTAGGAGGGAGAATTCGAAGTTGTGACTTGGTTTTAGTAGGACAAATTATCCGAGTGAGTCGCGTGAAAGCATGAAAATGCGATAATCCACGTCAATAATATAATTTGAATAAAATCTTGTCTAAAAAGACATATATTCTATACACATGCTAGACACGCAAGTACACATCAAAAATACCTTTTTAATTTTTTTATATACCTTATATAATACAGTACTGCATTTATCAGGTTGAATTATGTGGTCCACGCGAGGACTGGAGACCGTGCCTCCCGGATTTAACAGATCTCCTCCCCTCCCCACAACCACTCTCTCCGGCACCAACAGCAGCGCCATCACCAGCAGCAAGCATGCTGCCGCGCCGCGCCGGACTCGCCCTGAGTCGCCACGCGCAGCTCACGCGCTCCACAGGCGCTCTGCGCTTTGCGGACTGTTTAAAGGACTCTCCGTCGTCAGTAGTAGCAGCCACTGGCTCGTCCATCACTCTCGGCCAGCGCAGCCGCCTGCACGTGCTCACATTAGCCGCTCGCGCCGGTGCCGCCAACCGCCGCCCGCTGGCGTTCGCAGACCACACGCGCAGCCAGTTCTCGGCCGCGAGCGACCGCAACGATGACGATGACTACGAAGCCCCAGCGACTACCAGCAGAGGCGGCCAACACTACAGCCACAACAACAACCTCAGCGATACCAGCCACCATCACGGGCTCACGGGCGAGTACCTCGAGACGCTGCACCACGCGGCGGGCGACGTGAACGGCTGGGAGAGGGCGCTCGAGATTTTTGAAGAGATCAAGGCCGCCGGCGGCAGCGGCCTGTCGGTGCACGTGGCCACGTCGCTGATCGAAGTGCTGGGCGCGCGCAAGCGCTCGTCCGAGTGCCTCGACGTGCTCCGGTACGCGCGCGACCAGGGTGTGCGGCCGCGCATCCACGCGTACTCGAGCGCGATCGCGTGCTGCTACCACGAGGAGAAGTTTATCCTGGCGCTCAAGGTCTTCGAGGTCATGCGCAACGACGGGTACGTGCCCAAGAACGTGACGTACTCGCGCGCGCTCTCGGCCGCGCTCAAGTCGAGTCAGCACGAGCTCGTGCTCGAGATCTTCGACGACATGCTGCGCAATAAGGTGGACACGACTATTGTGATCTACAACAACATCCTCAACTCGTGCGCGCGCGTGGGCGACGGCCGCTCGGCGCTCGGTGTGCTACGCGCAATCAAGCAGCGCGACCTCGAGATGACGCAGAGCACGTACCACTCGCTCGCGATCTGCGCCGGCAAGACGGGTCGCTCCGACCTGGCGCTGGAAATGCTCGAGAGCCTCAAGAACGACGGCTTTGCGCCGACCATGACGATCTACAACTCGGCGATCTCGGCGTGCGCCAAGGCCAAGCGCTGGACGAGCGTCATCGCCGTCTACCACGAGATGAACGACGCCATGAAGGCCCAGCTGCGCGGTCTATACCTCGGCGCAGTCATCATGGCGCACGCCAAGGACGACGACGTGGACCTCAAGCTCCAGGCAATAGAGCTCTTCCATACCCGCAAGGCCCAGGGTGAAGTGCTCAACTTCTTCTCGCACAACGCGACGCTCACGGCGCTGCTTGAGAGCGAACAGCTCGAGAAGGTGCACCAGTTTGCGAGCGAAATGAAGCGCGACGGGTTTAAGTGGGACACGCTCACATACCAGAACGTGCTGCTCGCGTACATTCGCGGCGGCGCGATCGACACGGCCGTGCACATGCTGCATGCGCACGCCAAGAAGATGGACAAGAGCACCGAGTGCTACCGCGAGCTGATCCAGTACTACGCCGAGAAGCGCAAGAACCCGCGCGAGGCGTGCCGCCTGACAATGCAGATGATGCAGAACAACGCGCGCCTGAGCCGCTTAGACTGGCACAACGCGCTCGCGCTCGCGCTGCTGCTGCCCGAGCGCGCGCTCTACTGGAACTTCCGCAAGTGGATGAAGATCCGCGCCGCGGGCATTATCGACGACGTCCCCGCGCACCTCATGCTCTCGGACAACGCGCAGAAGCAGAAGCAGCAGCGCCAGGAGGACAAGCTCCTGTAGACAAAAACAGTAGGAGACTCTATCACTCTGTCACCTCTGAGCGCCTGCTGGTATCAATGGTTGTCTGGCTGGCTGGGGTCGAAGTCTCATTACGAAGCTTGCCCAGACCAGCCTGGGGAGCAGGCATAAGAGGTGACTGGATGGCAAGACGTGAGCAAGGGGCCAATGGACCTCTTGGGTAGCCTTATGCTTGGGTTGCTCTTGCTGGGGCTGGCTGTGTGTGTTCTCTAAAAACAACATGAATATCCTATTAGCGTTATCTCACCACTCATGACCATCCGTTTCTTGTAGCTATTATATTGTGATATTCTTCTTCTGGGCGGTGGGTGGGCGCGAACAAAAACCAGCGAACACGCTGTGGAAGCAGGTGATCTGCTGAGTGTGTGGTGGTTGTGGTGCTTCGTCCTGACACGCGAACCTGGACCGACTTGTTGCAAATCAATCAAGTCCAACACTGCAGGGGAACCGTTTCCTTGTCGCTCGTGACGGGGTATTCCTGCCACTGAGGAAACCCCGAGATGGCTACACTTTTTCCAACGGACGCACTGTGCGAGGCAGGTTCGCCGCGGCTGCGCGTCTCGTTCCCAAAAGAGAAACCGAAGCGGTTTCTCATCGGTAGCCGTTATGTTTTGGTCATGCTTGCTCTGGGATTGCTCCCGCTGCACCTTGGTAGGTAAGCTCTTCATTCTTCAGCTCTCATCTCCCAACTTGCTTGCGTCGAAACAAGCATCAACACGCCCAAGCCACTCCAAGACCAACCTCGCCACCGATGGTGATCCACTGGCCTCCCACCATCGCCTTGGGCCTCGTAGCCCTCATCACCGCCTCGTTGAGGCTTACAACCGAGGCGCACTCGTGGATCGACTGCATCGACTCGGACCGCAAGGTTGTGTACGACAACGCGCGCAACTGGATCTACGGCGGCGAGACAACCGGCGGCATATGCGCGGGCTACATCAACAACTACCCAGGCCGTGGGGACCCGGACATCAACACGAAGCTCACGTACAAGATCCTGATGGACGACGTGACCAAGGGCGCGGCGCCCTGTGCGCCCTACAATGACGGAAGTGCCAACTCGAAGGGCTTCAAGCGCTTCACCGTGAGCCCCGAGAAGCAATTCTACTATGCGTACCTGGACAACGGCCACACGTCCAAGGACAAGGCTGGCCGCGGCACGTTCTACGGGGTCTACTGGACGGGCGAGCCCGGCACGAGCCTGACGAGTACGACCCAATTAACCGACGACAAGCTCATTGACGGCAAGCTCCACGACTTTGACGACAAGAACTGCGGCCAGACGTACGAGGATGGGGATTTCTCGGGCAAGATCCTCTCGGACCGCGCGGGCAACGATTTCTCGTGTGTTGGCGACCTCGAGATTCCCAAGGGCACCAAGCCGGGCGTGTACAACCTCATCTGGTTCTGGCGCTTCTACAACGACAAGGTGAACGCCGACATCCTGACCACGGGCGGCCACTACGGCGGCGCGGCCTACAGCAGCTGCTTTCAGGTCAACGTGACTAATAGCATTGGTGACGGTGGCGGAAAGAAGGACGTCGTGGAGAGCGAGGCGACCTCGACACCGGTGGTGGCAGTCACTGCGAACTCCGAGCCAAGCGTGACACCAGCCCCAACCCCGGAAGAGACGCCGACCTCGATCCCCAAATCCACGTTTCTGGTGACGGACAGCGTCACGTCGGCCCCAGCGACTGTGACTCCACCAATCGCTTCCTATGGGGCGGAGCCGACGGCAGCTCCAGTCTCAGTGACAGATGGCAGCACACCAGCCCCAACGACTGTGATGCCAGCCCCAGTGTCAGTGGCACCGGCACCACCAGGAGCTGCTTACGAGGCGGAGCCGACACCGGCACCGGTGCCTACGATGGGAGTGCCGCAGTACCAGGAGCAACCATCGGAGACGCCCAAGCTCAGCGCTTCGAACGGCAACGATGCAGCGAACAAGGGCCACGGTCACCACCAGCAGAACCAGCAGCACGCACCGAAGAAAGACTGCGGCGTGAAGGAAGACGCCAAGACCCAGGGCTATCTGCGCACCTGAGCTGCTCTGATCCATACCAGTATTGCTGTAAAAATGGTTTGCGTGTATAGCCATCCATCCATCCATTTATTCGAGAGTGTAGCCATGTGCCAATAAATATATCATCTTTAATGCATGTCATAGGCGGACCCCATGTACACACGGTACTACCAAACCCTCTTGAATTCGATTGCACCGCCTTTGACATGTGTCCGCCTATGACATGCACTTTAGGGTATCATCTTTAACTAAAGCATACATGCTCAAGGACGAACTGGGAACCTACGTTGGCGTAGCTCTTCAGTCGCACAGCTGCAGATCCTAGAAACTGCAGCACATGATACACCCAGCGCAGGTACAGCAGCATCCAGCAACCTGCCACACTCACCTGATTATAAGCTGCTCGTTCATTCACTTGTGAGTTCATTTATATCTCTCTCGTTGATTTCAGTTTGTTTTTCTCCTTTATATGAATGAAGACGAATACACACTCGCAGTATGCACGAACGAACCTTCTCTACTCGCCACCACGATCACCCACCATCAGCTTTATCTTCACTAGACTCTGAGCCTCCGCTGCTAATGCTGTCCTGGTGAGCCAACCTCGATTATGCCCAGAGCTCCTGGATGTAGCGGTGGTCGTCCTGGAGCGTCTTGAGCGTCTGCGTGGCCTGGGCGTCTGACTGGTGGCCAAACGTCTCCATGATGTCGTGCAGCACCTTGTGCACGTCGTTGCCCATGGTCGTGGCGCCGCAGACGTAGATGTGCGCCTGCTGCTTGCTCACGAGGTCCCATACGTCTTCCCCGTTCTGCTGCAGCAGGTGCTGCACGTACACCTTGTCGCTCGTCTCGCGCGAGAACGCCAGGTGGAGCTGCGTGAGCACGCCCTGGCTCTCGAACGCCTCCAATTCGTCGCGGTAGATAAAGTCCTCGTCGCGGCGGCGGCAGCCAAAGTACAGGATGGACGCGCCGATGGCCACGCCGCTTGCCTGTTGCTGCGCGCGTTCCTGCAGGAACGCGCGCATGGGCGCGATGCCCGTGCCGGGGCCGATCAGGATCACGGGCGTCTGCGGGTCTGGCGGCAGCCGGAATGTCGACGCGCGGACGAAGATGCGCGCGCTGGGCCACGCGCGCGGAGTCTTGACACCCTGTTCCCCTGGTCGGCTCTCGCGCTTTTTCTTCGTATCATAATTTTTCTGGGTACCCAGCGGACTGAGGTCGCCGAGGTACGTCGAGCAGACGCCGTGGAAGACGCGACCGTCGCTCTTAGTGTTCGAGAGGATGCTCACGGTGATGTGCACGCGCTGCGGGTTCACGAGGCTTGAGGACGAGATCGTGTAGTACCGCGGCGCGAGGAACGGCACGAGCTGGATAAGCGCGGCCAGCGGGACGTGCACGGACGTGAAATGCGCCAGAACGTCCACGTACGAGCGCTCGTCGTCCAGGATCCACTTCTGGTACTCGTCCTTGCCCTCCTTGCCCGCCAGAAAGAGCAGCTGGGCCTTCTCACTCGGGTCGCGCGCAAAGAACGCCAGCTGCTTGAGCGGGCCCTTACGCGGCGCGCCGTTAATGCCCAAGTAGCACGTGAGGATCGTCTCGATCTTGCAGGGCGACGGGAACGGGAGCTCGTCCTTGGCGTCCTCGCCCACGGGTTTAATAATCACCCACTGGTCCAGGTCGTAGCCCAAGCGCGTGGCGAGCCGGTCCACGGTCTCCGAGAGGTTCTCCGGCAGCACGGCCAGGTTGTCCGCTGTCAGGTACGCCACGCCCGTGTCGCGCAGGTCGAACTCCATGTGCACGGTCGAGCCGCCGGCCGTGGACGCGCGCAGCTCGCGGTTGACTACGATCTTGGCCTTGGCAGACGTGAAGAAGTGCTTCGTGGACGACTTCATGCGCACGTCCTTGTCTTCGTTCGCTGCCACCAACTGCTGGGCGTGTGTGGCGCGGATCTCCTCGCATTCGTACTCGAGCTCCGGCGCGGCCTCCTCGTTGTTCTTCATGTTGATCTCGTTGTCCTCGCCAGTGGCCACAGCCTCATTGGCGCCGCCATTTCCGTCGCCACAACCGGGGAGGAACTGCGCACGCAGCGCCTTCCACAAGTTCTCCTTCCAGTCCTCAAAGTCCTCGTCCAGCGACGCGTCATCGTCCCCCTCGCCGTAGTTGAACACGCGCTTGGCGCCGTAGAGCGCCATCTTCTCGTCCACGAGGCGCCCGACCGAGTTGTAGTGCTCGTACTGGCGGTTGCCCAGCCCAAAGACCGTGAAGCCCACGCCCGCCAGACCCTCCTTCGCGTCCTCCTCATTCTGGTCCTTGAGCCACTTGATGAACGGCACAGCATTGTCCGTCGGGTCGCCCTCACCGTAGGTCGCCATGACGAAGATCACGCATTTCTCCTTCGCGAGCATCTCGACCGCGTCGTACTCCTCCAAGTCGAGCGCGTGGGCCGCAAAACCGTGCTTGCGTCCCTCTTTCTTGAGCACGTCCGCAAATCCCTCGGCCGTGCCGGTCTGCGAGCCAAAGAGGATCGCCACGCGGCCGCCCGGAAAGGCCGGGTCCTCGTCCATGCTGTTCTTGCGCACGGCCTTGGCCGCGGGCGCCGCCGTCTGCTTCTGGTACATGCGCATTTGCTCTCCGATGCGCAGCATCTCGCCCTTGAGACGGTCGTCCTCCGGCTTCTTTGCGGGCCGCAGGAAGAGCACGGCGGTCGCCATGAGCGCCAGCACCGTGCCGACGACCACGTACGAGTCCATTCGTCTTTTGGTTTTTCTGGACCTCTTGGCTGTGAGGGGCGAGAACGCGAATGAATTGTGGCTTATTTTGGGTAATTTGGCCTACAAATGGCACTCCAATTTACATACACACGTGGCCCTTTTTGTCGTATTTATGCAGAAAAATTGATTAATAGCCAATCATGGGACTTGAAATTGCGGCATATACGCCAATCAGGAGGAAGAACCAACACACACCGCGGGAATCCGGACCTGGCATCAAGATCTCAAGGTTCACGACGACGTCCAGCACGTGACGTTTCTGGGCCTATCCTTTCGAGTTTGATGCTCAAACGAGTCGG
>JAASFY010000668.1:0-17456 GCA_023334035.1 Globisporangium okanoganense
CGAGTTCTGCTTCCACCGAGCCGATGGCCATGTCGTGATCCAGTTTGCAATCGATAATTTCCCTCCTCAGATGCCCAAATTCTACAACCAAGTGCTCAAACGCATCATCAACGACGAGCGCCGTGCGGCGCTGCAGCTGCCGTACTTGGCTGTGCTCCCGACGACCACCTCGCACTGCTGTCGACGGTTCTTCTGCTTCAGGTGCAAGCGCTACGGTCGCCACGACAAGTGCGACCCAGAGGACAAGACCGTCGTGGACACTTCAGTGCTACAGCTGCAGTGATCTGATCTTTAAACTCGGAGGCTGCGACTCGGTCACGTGCTTGTGTGGCCTCACCATAATCTGGGAACGTGAGCTCGAGATCCAGCGACTTGACCAGCGTGGGCTCATCGCTGTCGACATCTTGGACCGCGAGCGGTTCGATACCTGGGACCAGTGGCGGCGAGTTGTGCTTAGCTGAGCGAACGATCTCAAGCGCAGAGCGCAAGAGCGTGAGGTGAAAGCGTGGCTGGCCACGTACGCTCCGTTGATCCGGAAGGGCTTTCGCAACAAGATCTGGAGACTCAAGGCTCGACATAACCACGCCATGTTTCGAGGTGAGCTCTTCTGGAAGTCGTACAACCGGACTCACGCATTTGAGACTCGTGAGGAGGCAGTCGCCTTCATGGATGCGCTCTTCGCAATCGATGTCTCCGAATGAACAGGCTGATCTCACGAGCTTGGGCGAGCGGGCACCAAAGAATTAGCACGAGAGCGCCGCCGTCGACCACGCGTTGAAGCAGGCCTTGTAAGAAATAATGAATCAGCAGAGCCAAGAGCTCATTTGGAGTCAAGAGCATGAGGAGTGATGGTCTTAGGTTGCAAGTTCGTTCGTTCACCCAGCTGCTTGCTCTGTGCTGAGAAGCGAGTTGAATTGGCTTGTTGTTCAAGTGGAGTGATGGTGATGGCTGGCTGGCTGGGGTATGGACTTTGCTGGTGCAAAGATTGCGTCTTTCCGACCATGACCTTCCTTGAACTGGGATATGGACCAAGGCGTTTAAACGCTGCTAAAGTGTAGAGGGAATCCGGTGTGTTGCTGGCTCGTGCTGGCAATTGCACGAGCGCACAATTGCGACGCGCGACAGTCGTAAAGTGCTGTCGCGAGGGTTGAAAACAAATAACTGAGTAGGGTTGACCTGAGTAATTGCATTTTTCTCAGAGAGAAAATCCCTCTGATTTGCATTTTTTGGCGTATTTCTTTTGGCGTATTTTGTAGCAGCCCCAAAATAGCATACTGAAGTAGATGTGTCCCGAACTTACAACCGAGAGCGTAAATAACGCGTATGCTAAATTTTATAGAAAATCATAATTTGATATATCGATTTTCAGTAATCAGTCTAGATTATTGTGAACTAGACCTTCAATATCAAACTAATTCTTTGAAATAATAAATGACAGGTGTTTACTTTGTATTGCAAACAGTTTTTCGGGACCAAATTCTTCCTTGAAGAAAAACCAAACCGCGCAGAAGAACAGCAGCAAAAAGAAAAGAGAAAGCGCACTCTCGCTCCTATTGTTACTTGCAGCAGCAGCAGCAGAAGCTGAGAGAAGCCGCCGCCGCCGTCGTCTCCTGCTCGTCTGCTCTTCCTGTGCTGGGCTCTGTGACGGGAGAGCGCGGACGCGGAGCAATCGAAAAGAGAGAGCCGCTTGCCATTCCGAGTGTCTCGCTTTACGACGCCATTCAAAGAAGCGAAGCTCAAGAGCCTGCGACCCGGCGTCCGCCCGCACGCGAGAAAAGCCGCCGCCGTTGCGAGCAATCAACTCACGTTTAACTGCGTGTTGCTCTGCGTGAATCCGTACGCGCAGCAGCCAGCGAGCCATTCTAGTGCAGTGTGCGTGAGAGCGACAGAGAGCCGAAGAAGAACGAGAAGAAGAAGATTGGACGCGCCGTTTGGAGAGCAGCAACATGCAGTTCTTCAAGCACCTGACGGACCCGGCGCTCAAGCGGCTGTACAAGTTTGTGCTCAAGCGCATGATCGGCCGCTTCCTCGCGGACGACAACCTGGATTTAGATCAGCTGGACGTGCATCTGCGGTCCGGAAAGATTGAGCTGTGCGATTTGCTGCTGAACGCCGAAGTGCTCAATGCCGAGCTCTGTGAAGCGCACGGACTGCCGTTCCGTGTCAAGAAAGGCTACCTGGGGTCCGTGCGCGTGTCGATCTCGTATGCAAACATCATGAGCGAGAGCTGTCTGGTGGAAATCGACGACATTGAGATCGTGCTCGTGCCGCTGAACGCAGAGCAGGACGACGACAGCGATGGTGACGATAGCCAACTGCGCTCACGATCCGGAACAGCATCAGCAGTAGCAACACCGGGCCAGAAAGGAGGCCGCTCGGATGATTCAGCGACCACGACACCAGCTCAGAAGAAGCAGCAGGCAAGGCAGAATGAACACGCTGACGAAGTTTCCCAAGAAGGGCTGGACTTTGTCGCCAGCTGGATCGAGCAGGTCACGTCGAAAATTAAAGTGACGCTGTCGAACGTCTGCTTGCGACTGGAGACTGGCGAGCAGCACAAAGGCCGCGATGTCGCGCTGCTGTGTCGATTGGAGTGGGCACAATTCACGGACGAGTCAGCGAGCGAAGTGGAAAGCGTCTACGGACGAGGCAGCTTCGACCATAACGCTGGCGCGCAGAGCTTTGGAGCCGGTATGCAGTCCATGGCAGCGAGTGCAGTGTTTGGCATTTCGCAGAAAGGCATCAAGTTTCGCGGCGTCAGTATGGAGCTGTTGCTAAGTCCAGATGAAGACAGCGTCCGCGCGGGCATTTGTGTTGCGAACGATCTGATCCTGCACCCGTTCTTGGCGAGCGATGCTTCTCGTCAGTGCTACGTGCAAGTGAAGATGTCGCACTACGAGGCGTTGGAAGCCCCCGCAATGGATGCAGACATCTTCTTCCACTCGATCCGCATCGTACTGCAGCCGCAGCATTTTCCAGAGCTCGGCACACTGATCGACGCGTTCTCAACCGACTTGAACGCCGCTGCGAAGGTCAATGAAGATCGATACAAGACAGCAGCATCCATGTACAAGTCCATTTGTGAGCAGCAGCCAACATGGATGAAGGACGACGACGTTGACAGTGACCATGGCGGCGACGATGCAGTGAACCTATCATTCAAGGAGTTTGAGCGAATCGAACAGCTCTTGTCGCAATATCGTCAGACGCATGAAGAACTGCGAGCAGTGCAGAAGCGGACAACAGCAGTCAAACCTGTGGGCTCGCCACGCGACAGCGGATTAACTAGGAAGATGTCGGTGGCGGAGAGTGTTGAGAGCTGTGGACTTTCAGATCTGGACGACGACGACAGCTTCTTCGAATGTGATCCTGGCGCCAGCTCGATCTTTGGCAATGTGCACTTTGGGAGCACGAGCGTCATGGCGCAGTCGATGTACGCCTCAGCGCTTTTCGACAACGAGGACAGCGATGGCGATGATTCAATGCAAGGTTCCCAAGCCTCCATGTCGCGATCGACGGCTTTCCCGCAAGGCAAGAGTTCTCGACAAGTCGTGAACCGTGTGAAGCTTCATCTGCTCGAGTGCGCTATCGTGCTACTCTACGACGACCTTCCTGACGACGACGATGAAGAAGAGAACGCAAACGAAGCTGATGCCTCTGGTAGATTCGCTGGAGCGCCCACGACCCCGAAAGCTTCAGCGCTTCCCTCGGTTGATGGAATGGAACGCTTAGAGCTCACGTTCAAAGACGTCATCTGCACCGCGCTCTCGTATCCTCAGCACTCGATACTCTCCATGAACTTCGGGAGCGTCGATGCCAGCGAAAAGATCCTGCCGCGAATGTCGATGGATGTTGTCGAAAATGAGAGCGAGATGCTGTCGATCCCCGTGCTGAAATTCGTTGATTACTCCCCAGCAACACGAAGAAAGGTGAATCTTTCCAGCAGCATCTCTGTGCAGCTTCGCTTGGATTTTAAGCCTGATCGCGACACGCAGTCCGTGGATTCATTGGCGCTCCAGATTCAAGCCCAGCCGATTCTGCTCGAATGGGATATGCACATTCTTGACCGCGCTCATCGCTACATGAAGCTTCTGGAAGAGTCGTCAGCTAAAGCTCAAGCCTCGAAGGGAGTTATGCGCGAACCTGCTGCTGCAGACTACTTGAAGAAACTCGACCTCACCACCGATTGCATCGAAGTGTCGCTGAGATTCCCGATGGTGAACAGCGATCTGATTCGGTTTGGTGCGTCCTCGAAGCGTGGATTATGCGAAGACAAGATGGTCATCACACTCGAAGCTGTGAAAGTGAGCTCCGCGGTTTGCGTTGCAGATGGCGAACTCGATAGTCCAGCACCAAGCGGACGAAAACGTGGCGAACTTCCGTGGCTCGGAGAGTTTGACGTGAACTTCGACAAGGTGAAGGTTATGCTGGTCACACCTGAGCTTGGAGACCAGCGTGCCAGTCGTGTGGAAGAAGCAATTATGATCACTGGACGTGGTGACTCAACGTCGTTGCAGAAATGCTCACTGAAGTTGCGGATGCAGAGCCCGTCGCATGGCGACATTCGAGCTGCGATAGCGAGCAAGAAAAATCTTTCCCAAGATTCAAACGAGCACCCTGATGCTGCTACGCTTGGTTGTTCTGACGGCAATGTCAGTGGAGATGACAATGATGGCGGGCGAGTCGGCTTGAATGGATGGAGTTTGGACGCTGTGATGCGGACAGAGCAGCTGGAAGACGCAGCGGCAGCCGCGGCTCTTTTCAGTCTGGACATTTCCATCCCTCACGCGAGCATTGAGATGATGAAGACGACGCTGGATCGTCTGATGGTGTTGTTCGACGCGCTGCTGATGATTAATCCCATCGACATCAACGGGTACAACCAAATGATGACCACCGCATCTGCCCGGCATCGATTGCAGCCAAGCTACATGAGCCTGAGTGTGCTGCTTGAAGAAGGATCTTTAAAGATTTGTGATCGAGTGTCAACTACAGCGTCGTCGCCAGCGAAGAATCGAGCGTACGAGGCTGAAGACGAGAAGATCTCCGAGGAAACGAAGGGAGAGAGTGTTCTCTTTTTGTATCACTTTGCGTTCGAGAAGCTCAAGATCTTTCAGGTATCCCAGTGGCTCGGCCAATTGGCTTCTCGCGCGCACATCTCTGCGCGCAACTTGACTTTGCTGGAGGAGAACAGAGAGACAAGCGCCATCGTCCCCATAATTTATAAAACCCCACACGGCGTGTCGGAAGCACCAATCCTGTTCGTCGGCGTGGACATCACCGACCAGACTCAAGAGATGCGAGAAATGAAAGTCGAGCTGCACTTTTCGCACGTGAGCCTCCGGTACGACGTGGCCTCCAAGTGGCTCTTCCAGTTGCTGGACATGGTGCTGATGGAGTATCCCGCTCCGATCATTCCGCTTGATTCGGCAAGCATGTCTCCAGAAGAGGTACAGGAAGTTGGACAGCTGCTGCGCAGCGGCACGTATGACGCCGTGAAGCTCGCAGTTCCCACGAAGACGGTGTTCACCAAGCTCTTTGTGCACTTCTACGATGTGCTCGTGGACTACTCGCCGATGATGCTGAATTCCCGCGTAATAATCATGCTGGGAGGTCTGAGCGTGTCTTCGAACGTGGTTACAGGAGCTGTGATGCAGGGCTACAAGATCGTCGCGAAGGACTTGCAGCTCTACTTGACTCAAGCACGAACGAGTTATGAAGAAATTGATGACTGCATCCTGGGTCGTGAGCTGTTTGTGAAACCGAAGCAAGATGGCAAGAAGATCCTGAGCTTTGCTAATGGAAACGCGGTTGGCGGAGTTGCGAGTTTGTATCCGTCGCTGCTGATGTTCCTGGAGAAAAATGGATTTCTGAAGATGGTGACCATGGACTTCGTCGACGTCTTCCTCCGGAGTCTCGTGCCTGCTCCGAATGGCGAGCTGGAAGAGAAAGCGCCAGCATCGACGTTCCCGGAGTTGTCGGTGGAATTGAACCTTGGCACAGCAAATATTTATGCCTGCTTCGATTCCTTCAACACTCTGATAGAGCTCATGTCGACGTGGGCTGATCAGCTGGCGATTGAAGAAGAGCCGAAGGACACGACTGCCTACGTGGGTCTGGATCGAGTGAATGATGTCGGAAGCAGCGTGTCGGTGGTGACAAACCTGCACTCGACGAATAGCAGCATCCGTGCACTTGGAAGTTCAAAGGGCCAGACGTCATCGATTGCATCAGCAAACGTTAGCGGCTTGGAAGGCGTCAGTAACGAGAGAAGCTCGTCCCGAAACAGCTTCAATGGCGCAAAGAATGATCGAAGATCTGTCAGTGAAGACTCGTTTGGTGGCAGCCGGAGTGTTGCAGATGGAGACCAGATGAGCATCTTTGCCCAGATTGATGAGAACGCGTTCGGTGGTGGCAAGCATATCTTCCCTGGCACCCACGTCTCCACTGACACAGAAGCACGTCTGCTGCGAACACGGCTCGATGAGATTCAGAAGCAGAAGGACCGAATGGTGAACGTCGTCGATCGTGACGATGAAATGACAGCTACCCAGCTTCGGATGAAGTATCGTGCAGACGAGAACAAGCCCCGCGTTCGAATCAACGAGCTTGTCATCGAAGATTATTATGCTGAGAACACGTCCGAGGCAAGTGCTGGAGCGTTCTTGATGGAACCAGAGCCATCGGTTACTGCCACTGGGGAGGACCCTTGGTTTATGGACCAAGCGAAATTGTCAGCGGCGCATTCACCAGCTACACATCAGGATACACATCCAGTGGGATCACTGCCGGATAAAAGTGCGGTGCTTCACTCTGAGCAAGCAGCACGATGGCTTCCTCCACAGCAGACATCAAGTCCTGAATTCATCGAAGCAACGTCACCGTCGCCCTCTTCAGGTTTCGAAGCCTTCGAAGAACGACATTCCGATTCGGAAGATATCTTTGCGATGCAGGATCTTGGTAGTACAGCGCAAGATCAGCGAGCAGGTCGGGATGGTGACGACGACGACGACGACTTTGATCAAGGTGTCTTCCCGGGTGGTGCATTCCCAGCGGCGTCAAAGAACTGGTGGGCTCTTGATAACGCGAGCGACGTGGAAATGAGTGAGCTCCAAACTGACGAGACAGAGTCGACCTTTTCGCGCCGAATGGATTTCTTTGAAGAAGATGGATACCCCCTCGACAGCATTGACGAACGTGGCGCGGATTCAGCGCAGAATCCGATGTCAATGTCATTCATTGGCGCAGGCGAGGACGAGGGCACGGAAGTCGAGCTTGACTTTACACTCGATCGAGATTTGCAGAACCAATTCAATCGATTGATGGATATTGCGTCGAGTGATGGAGGCGATGATGAAGGTGGCGCGTACGATGAAGAGGACGCCGACGATCTAGAAGCTTCGGTCGACGATCCGTACAAGCGACACCGTGAATCGTATCAGGAAATGTCGTCGCCTCGAACCATTACTCGCCAGCCTTCGTTCACCTCGTCGTCCAGCACCAGAGCGATGTCGACCACCTCATTCAACCAGCATTCGTTGTCCCCACCTGACGAGCCAACTGCGCGCTGGTTTTACGACGAAAGCCAACCTGATCAAGAAAGCGCCACGGGCCTGCCATCGCGAATTTACCCTCATCATGTCGAGATTCCGATCGGTGGCGCTGCTGCCTCGCTTTCGTTCGGTGAGAAAGAGTCGGATGACGCAGTGAAGAGCATCGCAAGGGAGAATGCTGCGATGCGCGTGATCGCGTCCCCGCCGCTTGTTGTGAAGCACGTCTTGCTTCGCAACTTCAGCATCTGCATGCGCTTCTTCGGTGGGTCTGACTGGTCTGGTAACGCGCAGAGTGTGGCGAGCCGCGCTGCGCTCGAGCATAAAGCGTCGAGCACTGGTGATCGCACTTCGGCACCACCTTCTGCGACAGTGTTCGAGGACGGCAAGCCATTAATGCGCAAAGAGAAGCTGCTGGACGCCTTGCTGGACGACTACGTCCCGTCGCCAAACAACAGTCTCTTTGGAGCGGACAATGACATCCCAGGTGGGTCGTCTCTGTTTTCAAAGAGTGCTCCTGTCCAAGGAACCTACCTTCGTGACCGAAGCCAGAGTGCAAATGCAGGAGAGCGTGGTTCATCTGTGCCTTCTCATAAGCGCTCGTTGAAAAGCGGTCGCAAAACGGAAGAGATGCTCGAGCTCATGGTGTCGCGAATCCAGATGCGACTCGACATGTTCAACGACGAGGAAGCACAGCCGCTCGCATCCAGTACCGTGATCGCGCTTGGCGACATTGAGATTTTAGACTACATCTCGACGTCGCAGATCCGCAAGGTGATTTGCTACTGGAAATCCGACGTGACGCATCCGCGTGAGAGTGGCAGCAGCATGGTGCATGTGCACTTGACAACCGTGCGTCCGGGTCCGAACCTCTGTGAAGAGCATCGGCTGAAGGTGACGATCCTGCCGCTTCGTGTCAACTTGGACCAAGAGGTAGTGAGCTTCCTGCGCCAGTTTATTCCCGTGGAAGACCCAACGATCCGAGTGTCTTCTCCGCGAAAGCCGTCTTTTGATGATGGGTCTGCTGGTGCTGACTATGAAGGCGAGATGAAAGGCGTGGACGGGACCGAGATGTCGGTGCTGAACGCTTCACCACTAGCCCAGACCAACCCGCTCCTGCAGGAGACAGACGTGAGTCTCGGCAGTTGGTTCTTCCAGAACGTTGACGTCCGTCCATGCAAGATCAAGATCGACTACCGTCCGAACCGTGTCGACTACGCCGCGCTTCGCTCCGGTGACTACCTCGAGGTGATCAACTTGTTTGTGCTGGAAGGCATGGAATTGGTACTTCGACGAGTCAAGATGAGCGGGATCGACGGCTGGGCGGCGCTGGGCGAACAGGTGCTGATGTCGTGGGTGAACGACATCTCTCGCTACCAGATCCACAAGTGCGTCGCGAGTGTGTCGATGCCGCCGCTGCGTCCGTTTGCGAACATTGGCTCTGGCGCTGCAGACTTGATTCTGTTGCCGATGGAGCACTACGGCAAGGACCGGCGATTCGTGCGCGGACTGAAGAAGGGCGCGAAGAGTTTCTTGAAGTCGGTGACGATCGAAACGCTCAACACAGCGTCGAAGGTTGCGCAGGGCACGCAGGCGTTGCTGGAGCATGCGGACGATGTGGTGTCGACGTCATCAGCTCTGCGGAAGAAACAGCAGAAGTACCGTCAAGCTACGAGTCGCATTCGACGCAACTCGCGACGCATGGGCGGCGGTGGTATTCGGAGTGCGCAAGACAACGGCGGTGGCATTGGCGGTCGGCAGTACTTGACGCAGCAGCCTTCGAACGCCACGGAGGGGCTCTACCAGGCGTACGACTCGCTCACTCGCGAACTGCATGTCGCTGCCAAGACGATCGTCGCTGTGCCACTCGTCGAGTACAAGAAGACCGGCTCGCAGGGCTACGTGCGCTCGGTGATCCGGGCGGTGCCAGTCGCAGTCCTGCGTCCGATGATCGGCGCCACCGAGGCCGTCTCGAAGGCGCTCATTGGCGTTCGCAATGCCGTGGACCCGGAACTGAAGGAGGACATTGAGAACAAGTTCAAGGACTTTCGCGGCGCGTACTGAGCAGACGAGAGGAAGAATGTGGACCGTGACTGCGTCGTGATGCCGAACAAGACTCGACATGTGTATGTATATGTGTAGAAGACACGAGGAGAAGGAACGAAGGACGCTGCTGTGCCAGACAAGTTCCGCAGATCAGCAAGAGCACGAGGAAGTTGGTGATGGCGACTGCGCATTTCCATTTCCTCTCGAAAATCAGATATTTGCCAAAATGAAATAGGCCTTTACTTTCACATGTTGCATAGTATTTCCGTGACAAGATTCTCATCAACTTGTAATTCGGTATCGGATTAGAGTGACCTTAGGATATTTTGTTGACAAAGAAGTTGTGAATCTGACAGAATATATCAAATGAACGAAGCCTCGTCCGTCGCGCTCGTGACCACCGTGTGGCTGGCGAGCGCCTCCCGTGCTTGTGATATAGCCACCACTATCTCCAGCCGCCATGCAGACGTGCTGAGCGCGTTCCTGCTCTACCACCTGGAGATTGGCGTCGCCAAGATCTTCGTGTTTTTCGACGGCGACGAGCGCTCGCAGCTGCGCGTCGACGAGCTCCACCCACAAGTTCAGGCGCATTACGCTGCTGGGCGGATCGAGCTGCGCTATCGCAACAGTAGCAGCACAAACACCGACGACGACTCGCTATACGAGCTGTACGAGCGTCACTGTACGAACTTGAGCAAGTTAAAAAAATCGATGGAGAGCGACGTCGTAGCGAGGCAGATGCTCAACGCGGAGCTCGCGATGCACCTCTGTCTCCAGCACAATTGCCAGTTAAAGCGTCAAACCCATGGTGCCCCAGAGCGCCAGCACACCGAGCCAGTAACAGCAGCCGAGGAGCTCCGGTGGCTGCTGCATCTGGACGTCGACGAGCTCCTGTTCCTGGACGCCTTCGCCACTGCTGATAAAAAGAACGCCAGAGCAGCACTGAAAGCGTACGTGGACAACCTTGAGAAGCATCATAATGCTCACCAGATGACGCTTCTCAACTACGAAGCCGTCCCGACGCAGCTCTATGGAGCCAACTACTTTGCGACCGTGACCAAGTTCCGACGACACCACGCGCGCATCCCATTTGCAAGTGACGCGCAGCAACGACTCGCATTCTGGCAGCAGCGTACCCAGCACAGTCAGTTCTTCCTCTTCTACGACAATGGCAAGTCTATGGTGCGCGTCAGTGAGAGCTATAACAGTGCCCCAGCTAGCGTGCACCACTGGCGAGTGAGCCCTAAGATCTCGAGTGGCTCGGATTGTATTCCAACAACCAGCAAAACCAATTTCCATGACGCGAGACGCAATTTCGCACCGGAGAATGTGGCCGTCGAGCCAATTGGAGAGCGCGCATGCATCTTGCACTACCCAGTGTGTGGCCTCGAGTGGATGCGTGAGAAGTACGAGCGACTGGGAGACTTTTCAAATGTGTGGGGCGGCAGCTCGAGCGGCGACAGGGCCATGCAGATCCGGCTGTGTTTCCACACGCAAGCGCGTGATGCTGTGATGCCGAAAACCGACAGGGAAAATTGCGGCTCGTTGCGAGAGCTGTACGAGTCCCACGTGATGCTCGACTTGGACGCCCACGCACGAGAATGGCAGCAGCAGGTGACCGCGGGTGTGTGTGAAGAGATCGACTTTGTCGCGCAATTGCTGACGAAGCTTGGGTTTGAACAACCAGTTGCTGCTGCTGACAGAAAACATAATCAGCGATACGAGAGTCAGGGTGTTAACGGATGCCCCACCACCTCAGAGCCAATACCAGCCCCAGCTCTGTCCGAGTCCTTCACGACCGAGAAAGCGTGGATGCTTGCGTCCATCTCGCAGCAGTACCTATAAGAGCATAACAACTCAGTCAGCTGTTCTCTGGGGTTGAAAGTCTTGGGGTTTTCATTATGAATATGTTTCTTGAGCCATTGTGCCTTGGTCGTCTTCAGGTCGCTTCTGTCGTTATGCATGTCTGTCGTTATGCATGTCTGTCGTCACGCACACTCGAAAGAGTGACATCACTAGTGGCATCCCACACATAGCGACAAACCACTTCATCATCAGCCAGCCAGCATGCGCTTCTCTCTGTGTTTAGTTCTTGGTGGCGGGGCGCAGCGACTCCGAGCTGTGCTTGGCAGGGGCGTTCGGGTTGTTGTAGTCCACTTCGTCGAAAAAGTCGTTCTGGCGCTTGCGGTTGCGCAGCACGTGGTTGCGCTGGATGTAGAACTGGTCCGGCTCGTCCGGCTTGGTCTCGAGGCTGCCCACACCGTAGCCGCGCGAGCGGTAGAGCGACTTGTTCGGGTAGTACGGCACGTGCGGCGCCACGTGGTTCGCGAACGGCGCGTCGCTCTTCTCGGTGATCGGCACCTTGGCCCAGTTCTCCGGCTATACGTACGTGTGTAAATATAACAACATACATCACAACAATACGGTTAGTACACATTCAAACATATAAAACACACACAGACATATAACAACTAAACATATATAGAAAACAAATAACGTACGTTCTGGCCCGGGTCGGTGGGGAGCGCGTCGGTCGTGTGCTGGAGCCACAAGTGCCACTGCGGCGGCACCTTCGTGCCTTCAAACTCCTCGAACGAGTCAACCTTGAACTCGGTCCAGCGGTGCATCAGGTGGAGCTCGGTCGGGTCCTCGTAGTATTTGTTGCCGAACTCGTCCTCGCCCACTTCCTTGCCAAACTTGATGTCGCCCGGGTTGTAGAGCTTCCAGAGCGAGAGCTTCCAGCCGAAGCGGCGGTACGCCTCGCTGTACTTCTCGTAGAGCGAATAGAATGAGCGCACCTGCAGCTGCGCCGTCATGGGTGAGCGCGCCAGGGCGACGTTCGCACTCTTCTTGAGGAGGCGCCCGCCGGCGAGCGCCGCGGTCTGTCTGCCACCAGCCAGCATTTTGCGTGTGCTTCTTGCTTACAAAACGAAATAAAGGGCTTGACTTGTTTCTTTATGAGCGGTGGAAAGAGAGAAGGGGGAGAATGTGGCGCGAAGGTCGCTTGAACGGTTCTGCGGATACATTCAGAGCACATTCGCGCTTGTCCAAAAACATTGTCGAACACCGTTATAAACAGGTTTTACTCTGGATTCTCGATGACGCCTTGAAGGATTGATGGCAATGGGGAAGCTGCTGCTGTTCTCTCGCTTGCGAATCGCTGAGTCTATTTACACAATTACCCCTCCTCCTCTCGAACTCACGCGACTCGCATTCTCTCTTATTTCATTCCCTCAACAAACTTCCGAAAACAACGCACTCCACTCACAACTTTCCACACACACTCCCTCCGTTTCTTCTCGCTCAGCACTTCACATCCGTTAGTCTTCCGTAGCTGCTAGCCAACCTAGATCTCGATCTCCTTGGCGCGCTGGGAGCCCTCGCCGCCGACGATCTCGTTGATCTCGATCATGGAGCCCGCGCGCGGGTTGGCGCTCTCGGTCGACGCCCGCTTCATGGAGCCGATGCTGTCGGAGGACATGGTCGAGAGCCGTTGGAACGTGATCTCGTCCTCTGTGGACGGACGGTACATCTGGGAGCTGCTCGCGACAATTGTAGGCGGCTTGACGAACGCACCAGCTGGTGGCAGCGGTGGCGGCGGTGCACGGCGTTGCGCTGGTACTGATGGGGCTGCCAATGGGGTCGCTGGGGCCGCATAACTGGAATTGGGCGTTGGCGCAGCGGCGGCTCCAAGAGGTCCTGGGCGGTAGGAGCCAGCAGAGACCGCCGCGGCAATATGAGACGCCACAGGCTGGTTGGACCGGCTCGAGGACTCCTCGTCCTCCTCGAGCACCATGGACGGGTGCTTGGTGCGGCTCTGGGCTCGGATGCGTTCTCCGAGTCCGTCGCCGTGCTTGAAAAAGTCGCCGCACTGGCTGTCGTGCAGACTGTTGAGGCTCGACGTGCTGGCGTTCGTGTCACGAGGCAGCGAGCCGCCGCCTTCAGTTAGGACTGGCGCTGCTCGCGGGTTGCCGAACGCTGACACGCGGCCGGCCACCACATGTGTGAGCTTGGTCGTCTTGCTGCTGTCTGGAATTGGGTTCGCGGTTGGCGGGTTAAGCGCCGCATGGCCGCCATCCATGTGGAACGTCATGCTCGCTGGCCCACTCTGCGGCTTGTTGGACGCTCGGTACTGCGCCGAGGGCGCTGACCGCATGTTGTTCTGGAAAACGGGACTCACCTCGCCCGCGGTCGTGAACACGCTCTCACCGCCATGCTGCACGCTCGTAAACACGGACATGCGGTCGTCGTCTTGAGGTTTCGCGCCGCTGTTATAGCGCTGTGGTGGCGGTCGTGGCAGCTCAATCGAGAGCTGCGGCGTGCCCAGGTCGCGGTCGTGGCCGGGCGCCTTGTACCGCCGCTTCTTGCGCTGGCGGAAGTAGAGCACGACGAACGCCACGAGCAGCACTGCGCCGATGCCGAGGCCGATCGAGAGCCCCATGCCGCTGCCTTTGCTGGAGGACGCCTCCGTGTCGGCGGTGGACGCTACGCTCTGGTCTGTGGACGCTGGTGCTGGCGTCCCGATCGTGGCCGAAGGCTGTGGCGCCTGTGTCGTTGCCGTCTTCGAGGCGCTGCTGTCGTCACCGCTGCCGGCCGTGGGCGTCACCGAGTCGAGCAGGTTCTTGAGCAGGTCGTCGGCGGTCAGCCCCGACTGCGCGGACCCGGACGACGCGCTCATAGTTTGTCGTCAGTTGCTACGCGAGAGAAGGGGAAGAAGAGCAATCGGCCACGAGATGGCTATAGCGAATAAAGGATCTCCACAGAGAGAGAGAGATTAAGCGCGGGAGCTCTTCGTGGCGCTTCTCTTCTTCTACGTGCGCCGCTGGACAGTCAGTGTCCACGAAGGAGAAGCGGTGCCGGAGACGATAAGAAGCGAGTGCACTGTCTGTAGAAGCGTGGGCTTTTGCAATATGCGAGCGAGCCAGTCGACCATTTCTGGCCTTTTTACGTGCAAAAAAGCTTTTCAAAATAACAGCTGGTACTATTATATTCATTCGAGTCGGTTCAATTTATTGTTGGCAGGTGCTATTGGAACAATCTGGGGCACCACACCACAACCATTCTATACATAATTCGGTATAGTACTGTATACTGTACCCGGTAATATGTAGGAGATGGGAAGTTCGGGCGGGCATTGCGGGCGCAAAAAAATAACGCGTTACACCGCGTCGCCGGCGGCTAGCTCGCCAGTATTGGTCACTGAGCTTCGCTCATCGAAGGTCATTGGCAGACATTTGGCGGGGTCTCGTGCATGTAGCTGTGGTGGCTGATGAAGAAACTATCATCAAACGCATTTTTCGTTTTTGGTCAAAAAAAAGTGGTCACCATGACTTTAAGGATTTTGGTATACGGCAGTATAGCAATGTGTGAAGTCGGATGTACCAGATTGTTATAATATTATTGTCAAAATCAATAAAGAGAGTGTATATTATACACTCTCTTTATTGATTTTCCCAGTACTGTCCAGTCCGGTCTCAGCAAACGCTGGATGAAAAGAAACAATTTTGTTGACGACGTTGGCGTCATTAATAAAATGTTTTTTCCCGCAGTACCCTGCTGTATGAGTTTGGATCGTCATATGACTGGCATGTGCACCCCAAAGGCTGTTTCCTGAGAAGAGCCCGATGGTGCTGGAGCTCAGGTGGGCACGTGGACACGTGGACACCCTCCTTATCTTCGGCATCTGCCGAAATTCAAGAGGCCTGCGCGGTCCTTGAGTGTGAGAGCTCTGAAATTAGCGACTGAGTCAAAGTGTCAAATAAATAAACATAAAACATTTTTCCTTGTAGACAAACCTCCTCAAATAAATAGATAGTCAGCGATGGACGATATTCATATTCACTATCACAGTTTATTCAGTATGCAAGTGGTACTGGTAATTGAGCGGTAACCCCGGTTACCGCCATTGGGCTCCATTGTATAACATGCACTTAGATTGGGAGCTTGCATGCTGAGCTTGATATTTGTATGAGTGCACTCGTTATAAAGCATGTATTTATAAATCGATGGACCGATTTTTATTACATTTATACAGAATATTTATTTAGGGGAGCAAGTTGGGGAGGTTTGTCTGTATTCGATTTTTTCGTCAATTGGCTTCGTTATCATAAATTAACAAGTGCATTGCTATTTTTCACATTAATGCTTTCCTGTCAGCTTCCAGCTCCCGAGGAACGAGTGCTTTATCCAGTCTCCACGCAAGTACCCGTCCGTTAAACACAGTCCTTCCACTGGGACGTACTTGCTCCTGTCCAAGTGCACTTTACGGTAGTCGCGCCCTTCTTTCTCATGGAGCATGGCGACATAGTCGGTCATGAGGCCCGAGCCCGAGATATCCTGGACGAGCTCGTAATTCATATCTTGCAGGCCAAAGAAGTGCATCATAGCGGTCCGCATGAGCCACTTGATGTGCTTGTTGCGCGGCCGGGCGGCCACCATGGCCCAGTTCAGGATCTGAAATGGACGCGTGAGGCCGTAGCTTGGCCCGCCTTTGGCTCGGAACACGGGCTTCTCCCAGTTCGTCGCGACCGACTCCTTGCCAAGCATGACGCTGCAGTCACCGAGGAACTTGATCTGTGAGGCCAGGAGCACTGGCCACGTGTCGGCGTCGGCCACAAAGCCGCCGTGCTTGTAGAGCAATGCGAATTTCAGGAAGTCGAACCCGACCACCTGGGGGATCGCCAGCTTGTAGGCCTTGATTACGAATGGATGGAAGCCCTCGAGGATCTCTTCAGCGCTCATGTGGATGGTCAGGTTGTAGCCCTGTTTGGTGTACCGGACGTGGTGGTGGTTCGGCGCCCTGTTGATGTTGCCGATCCAGACCAAGTACACTTGGACGGGGAACAGTGGGTCCATGTGCTGGGTCTCGATCTCGCGGATCAGCTCGGGTGTCATGAGCTCGTCCAGCTCGATCACGTGTGGTGCCGTCGTTGACTCAGGCGCCTTGATTGACTCGTTCGCCTCCTGTTCTGCAAGCACCTTGACAAGCTCGTCCCGAGCCGATCTGTCATCCTGGGGTGGCGCACTCGTCACTTGGTGAGCTGAGCCTGAGCCAGCCTGGTTATTCTGCACCGCCCTCACCATGTCAGTCGTCGCGTTCGCTGGCTGGTCGTGCACCACCAAGGTCTCGTTGTCGCTCTCTGCTGTTGCTGCTAAGTTAGTTGGTCGGCGGCGCGCTCTGTGTCACCATTGCTTGCTGGATGTACACGAGTCGGTCCGAGAGAAATGAGGATTCGAGACCGAAGAGCGCCGCGTAGCTTACGAGCACTGCGGCGACGAGGAAGATGGCGACGGCAGCGAGCGTCAGCGAGCGTCAGCGATCGGCGTCGCTCCATCATCTTCTGCTGTTGTTGCTGGTACTGCAGCGTGTCTGTGGATTGACGCCAAGGACGGAGTGAGGGAAAGCGAGAGAGATTCGCATGGCAGCGAGAGGCCAGAGAGGAGAGGAGAGGAGACGATGGCGAGACGATGACAAATCACAATTCACAAAATAACAACAGTGTTTGTCTTCTGTTACCATTACAAATCTACCAAAATGATGCGACAGAAATTAAAAAAGAATACCACTAAATTGATGTACAGTCACCATTCCCGATACTAAATATCACGAAAAACTAATACCCTTTCATAAACGATTGTAGTCACATAAGGCAAACTATTTTCAGTAAGTAATGTAGGGAGTGCGGAAGAGAGCGCCTCTCACCAAAACCAAACAGACAAGCGACGAGAGGAACAGCAGCGCGTACACGAATGCCAGCAAAGACGACACGCGTTCGACTCTCGGCTGAGCAGAAGCTAGCGCTGTACAGTCACCACAGCCAGCACCCAGAGCTATCGCTGCGCGCGCTCGCCACATGGGTA
>JAASFY010000669.1:0-17455 GCA_023334035.1 Globisporangium okanoganense
AATCAGATTTGATTTCTAAGCTCGTGGATGAGAGCTATTTTTTTTACATGACATCCAGTTAAAATCATGGTGAAGCCAAGACTGGAATTCCAATCGCGTCTAACGTGCGATGGTGAACCACTCGATCGTCAGCGGGCTACGAATACTGTAGTGCATCTAGTAGCCATTCACGCAAAAACAAAGCGATGAGCTCCAGTGGCCTTGCTTTATTCAGTTCGTGCCCACTTCAGGTGGACGGTTGTTAAAGCAACGAGTCACAAATACATATACCGTCCACTTTTGGGCGACACTATTTCAGAAATTGCGTGGATTAATATAATTTGTTATTCCACCCAATCCTCCATTTGCACAAGACACATTAAACAAAACCATTTCCTCCGCTATTCCCCCCCCCCTCCCTCCGTTACCAAGAAGCTCAGAGCTCAATCGGCACTGCGCGCTGGAGACTCGGCGCGATGATGCTCTTGAGCGTGAACGCGACCTGCATGGACGTCGGTCGCTGGTCCGGGTCCAGCTGCGTGCACGAGAGGATGAGTTCGCGCATCTTGAGCGGGCAGTCGTCGCGCAGCTGCACGCGGATCTTGCCCAGGCGCACGTGCTGCGCGATCTGCATGGGCGGCAGCCGCTCGCCGTCGTCGTTCTTCACATGGGCGAACGGCGCCTCGCACGTGTCGATCTCCGAGAGCAGCACACCCAGCGAGTAGATGTCGGCCTGCTCCGAGTACTTCTTGCCCTCGATGATCTCGGGCGCCGTCCAGAGCAGCGTGCCCACGCCCGACGTCATCGTCTCGTTGATCGTCGTCTTGCGACTCACGCCAAAGTCGCTCAGCTTGGCGTCCAGCTGGCGGTTCAGCAGCACGTTCTTGGACTTGAGGTCGCGGTGCACGACCACGGGGCGCAGGCAGTGGAGGTACACGAGACCCTCGGCAATGTCCATGGCGATCGAGATCTTCTCCTTGTTCCACGACAGCTTGTCCTTGCTCTTCTTGAGCACGCCGTCGAGGTCGCCCGACTCCATGTACTCGACGACGGCGCACATGTCCTCCATGCGGTTCCAGCTCACGCCCACGAATGACACGATGTTGGGGTGCTGCAGGATCGCCATGAGCTGGATCTCGGCCGCGAACTGCTCGATGCTGCTCTTGAACATGCGCTTCTCCGGCAGCAGCACCTTGATCGCCACGTGACTCATCTCGAGCTGGCCTAGCCACACTTCCCCAAACGCACCTTTCGAGAGCGACCGCAGGAACGTGAGCTCGTCGTACGCGAGGCGCTTGGGCAGCAGCAGCGGGTCATCCAGGAACGCCATGAGCGCCTTCGAGTCCTTGCAAAAGTCGTCGATCGACCTGCTGCGCAGCAGCGTCGGGTTCGTGTTGCCCACCACCGTCTCGTTTGCCGCCGCACCGGCCGACGGGAAGAGCCCCGAGCCGAAGAAGGCCGTGTTGCGCAGCCGCTGGCTCACGTTGGCGAGCAGACCGTTGCCCCAGCCGCGACTCGCTTCGTTCGATTGGCTGCTGCCTCGAGTGTGTATGTGGTTGTGAGTACCAGCAGCACCAGCAGCACCGGCGCTGATGTAGCTTGGCCGCCCGACGTCCTTGTTCTTCTTGCGGATGCGGCGCGGCAGCGTGCCTTCTTCCCGGTGCGGGCCTCCACCGCTAGTAGCGGCTGCGTTGCGCTGACGCCGCCAGAGCCAGAGCGCGCCCCCCGCGGCGAGCAGCATGACGATCACGCAGATCACAACGATGATCACCAGCGTGTTGCTGCTGCTGCTCGTGTCAGCGGCCACCACCTGGACGTCTACGGCGTGCGCGACTGCGATCGCCAGGGCGGCGGCCGCGAAGAGCTCACGTGACGACACGCGCATGGCAGCTCACAGACAGAGACAGGGAGGTCGTAAATGTGTGTATGAATTATATGTGGAGCAAGCGAAGGCCGTCGGGTGCTGTCGCGCGAAAGAGTTGCCGGCGTCGTAATGGGGAACTGGGCGACGCCATCTGACGCGCACCAAGCACGCTCATTTTTTCACTGGCCGGCCCAGTTTATTGACAAAAAAAACACACACATGTGTGGTACATAGCTCTTCACCCATACAGCACTTAATCAGATTAAGCCATAGATTTAAACGGGGTATGTATTCGTGAAGGCACCAAAGTAAATGAAGTAGGCAACTTCCAGAAATGATTGTATCTCTTTGAAAGGGTATATGATGTGAGAGAAATTATTGGGAAGCTGATTTCAAATTTCATAGAAAAGGCACAAATATATCAATCATATTAGACAGGTTTCATGTCTCGACTCCCAGCTTACAAACCAAAACCATAGAATAGAATCTAGCTAGGTCACCATTGTGCGATCAAACGCAGGCTATTTGTTTTGTTTCAATTGAGTATCAAAGGTGCCAGTATAACCTAAAATACTGGGGTTTATGTACCTACCCAAAATAAGGGATGCATTAAGTTTGGGTATCTTTGTAGAAAGAGTTATGGATCAATTGCCGAAAAGGACGTCACCATGATCACTTCGAACGAGCCATCGCTTGCATCCATGGGCACACTGCACTGGCGCACCGAGCTCTATGGGGAGCAGGTACTGTACTCCTCTCTCTCCATCTGACAATGCGCTGTGCTGCCTTGCTCGCTTTCTGATTTGTCTCGCTGTGCCGACTGGCAGCTCACGAGCCGCTCGCGGGTGAACGATCCGCAATGGCGCGCAACCGTCGCGACGCTGCAGAGCCTCAACCGCGTGCACCAGGTTTATACAAGCACGCATTACAATATATCACCACCGCTGTGCTCTTAACCCCCGTTGCATTCCTGATATTGCTGTCCCTGTGCTGGTCCAGCTGGGGGACTCGCGGCGTCGACTGGAGAACGCCATGTTTACGTTCGCGCTCGTGGCCATCTCGTGCGTGATGGTCGAGAGCGAATTGCTGTGGAGCGAAATGCAAGAGAGCGATCAGCAGATGCTCTTGGTCACTCCACAGACTGCGAACCGCAGCAGCAGCGGTGGCCCGAGTGTCACAAGGGCAATCGCGTTCTCGCAGGGCTTTGTCGCGCTCAAGTGCGTGCTCTCGGCCGCGACACTTGCGCTTGTCGGCGCACTCGTCATGCGATACCGTACGCTTTCTTTACCGAGCTCTCGATGATGGCATCCTCTGCTGTTTGTACATACTGTATGGCTGAAGAATACCCTGTTGGGCTTGCTAGGCATCGTGTGTCAGATCCTGGTCGAGACCAAGCAGATCAGCGCGCGCACCAAGTTCTTCCACGCGTCCTCGGGGCTTCTCCTGTAAGCCGCTTCCTACTGTGGGGGTGCTATAGTGTATTATTTATCAAGCTTGATATTGACAACGCCAATTGTGTTGTTGTATACCCTATAGGCCCTTTCTCGCGGAGCTCGTCGTGTGCGCGTTCCACGTCCCGCCCTACGTCTCCAGTGCACTCACGCTCGCGTGGCAGTGCGAGAACAATTTCTACGTGGACCAGCTAGGTACTGTACTGTTACCCCCTTGCTCTTTTGACGGTGCTTGTAGTCCTGATTAATAGAGTTTTGTGTGTCTCTAGACGTGCTCGTGCTGCTGCGCATCTACCTGCTCGGTCGCTTCCTGCGCAACGCGCTGGGCTTCAGCACGTCGGCCTACTACGTGCAGCTTATCGGCGCGTTCCACCGCGTGGACGTCACGTCGATCTGGTTCACCGCCAAGTGCATTTTCCAGCGGGTCCCGTTCCAGGCCACGATGGCGGCGCTCTTCACCGACTGGATCCTCACGTCCGCCGCGCTCAACTTTCTCGAACGGTACGTTGGGCCTGTGAACACAATGCTAGTTTTCATTGGGGAGTCCTGTACTGTTTTTTGGCTAATAGCTGTCCCCCTCCCGGTGGCTTTGAACTATAAGTGGCAGCAACGACAAGCTCACGAACGTGAACGAGGCGATCTGGCTCACGATCGTCACGATGACGAGCGTCGGCTACGGTGAGATCGCCCCACAGACGCTTGGAGGGAAGCTCACGATTGTCTCTGGCGCGATCGTGGGCGGCACGGTCATCACGTGTCTGCTGCGCGTGATGCTCATCGACGCGCTGCTCGTGACGCCGCAGGAAAAGGTCGTGCTCAACGTCGTGGCCTTCCACCAGTTCGTGCGCCGGCAGAAGGACGCCGCCGCGTTCCTGATCCAGCAGACCTGGAAGTGGCACCGCGACCACCTCAATACTGTACGTACGAGTGGGGAGAGCAAGTACAAGCACCGGGTCTACGCCGCAGCCGACGCCTTTCGATTGTTGCGGTTCACCCAGCCGAGCACGCTGGTTACAACTGCTTCGTCTACCAATTCTATTGCGACCATCAACGACAACTCGATGGCCAAGCGCATGGAGAGCCTGCACGAGCACATGCAAACGCGCCAGAGCCACGCGCTGCAGCAGCTGCACGCCACCGCTCAGCTTTTCCGGAACATCGCGGCCACCTCGCTTGAATAGAAATGGGATTTCTTTCGTGTCCGCTTCTGGTCTGGACTCTGTTGTTGTTGCTGTTGCTGCTGCTTGGACTTGGATCGTGCGTGCCTGGCCTGCACCTTGAGCTTCCTGGAGAGCGCGGCCTCGAGCGCCTCAACGTGCTCGTAGAGAAAGTCGACGAGCTCGTTGGCCTCCATGCCGGCGGGGACGAGCACGCCCATGCCGTCCTCGGGGCGCGCTTCGTCCCAGACGACCTGCGGCTTCTCGACGGCCTCCTCGACCGTCACAAGCAGCGTGATCTTGTTCCACACGAGGCTGTGCAGCCGCAGCTCCATGAAGTGCATAAGCAGAAAGTTGGCGATCCAGCTATACACGATCTGCCGCTGCTCCGACGTCTCGAGCTTGGGCAGACACACGCGCTCCGAGATGAGGCTCATGAGCACCGCGTGCTGAGTAGCTACAGTACAAAAGGCCCACAATATTGGTTAGCTCCATGCCAAGTACCATAGCTCAATGACCACACACGTTAATATACGTACTCGGTCCGTCCTCCATGCCCGTCGTCGTCGCGAACACGATGTTCTTTTCCTTGGTGAGCATGGCGTGGAACATCTCGTCGAACTGCTCATGCGCGCGCTGCTGCTGGCGGTTGTGCTGCGCCACGTGTACGCCGTGTTGGCGCTCGGGCGCGTCCTCCTCTGCGAGCCATATTGCGAGCTGCGTCGACCGCGTCGTGCCGTCATCATCCACCACAGTGGTGAGCGGGATGGCGGTGACCTGGAAGAGGTCCTGGAGCACGCGCTTGGTCGTGCGCTGCCACTCGCGCGCAAACGGCGTCTGCACGGCCGCGCTCGGGTCCTGGATCTTGCGCGCAGAGTTGGCCAGCGTCCTGCGCACCAAGGCCCCAGAGACCTCGATCACGTACTGCACGGGTACGAGGCCATGGACCGCACCACTCTCGACTTCACTCTTCTGCTGCTCGTTGGCTGGGATGTGGAAGTGTAGCGGGAACCGGATCGGCGCCTCGACGTCGTCGCGCCCCGCGGCCATCGACAGCACCTGCTTGCGTGCGGCGTACGAGTCGTTGTTGCAGCCGGCGCCCGCGAGCTCGAGGAACTGGTTGAGCTGCTTCATGGCCTGCTCGTTCTCCTGCGCGAGCGCGGCCGAGTGGCGCTGGATTGTGTCCGGATGCAGCCGCAACAGCAGCGGCGACACGTACTGCGTCAGGTTGAGGCCCTTGGCCTTGCTGCTCTTGGCGGCCGAGGAGAAGCAGCACCGCGGCACAGCGAGCGGAAGTCGCAGCGTCGCTCTTCGCATGATTGGTTTTGGGGCTTTTGGAGATTGGCGCTTTCATTATTGAAAATAATCAACAATTCAAAGCTCAACCATGAGTCAATTAAAGCCGAAACGTTCACTCAAAACCGGACTTAACAAGTTTGGGAGGCATTTGGCTTAATATAGTATACCTATACAAATCGGCCTCTCACCACGTTTGCCACCCAAAAACACAAATACTATCTCAGCTTGAATTGGCTAAACTGTCGGTTTGAATATGACTTGAGATACACCCAGCACCCATAATTGTGTTTTTGGGTGAAAAACCTCAGGAGGCAAACGTGGCCATTTACTTAGTATGGGGATATTTTTTTTATCAGGGTAAATGCCTAGGTACGAATTTGGCAATATTCAAACTCGTACCATGTCGGAGATTGGTGGAAATTGCTTTCACAATCATTTGAGACGAACTAACGCTCAACTCGAGAGGCTCAAGCGAAGTGTGATGGCCATCACCAAGAAAGCCCCGCAGCAGCAGCAGCTAGCTCCCTTCGCTCGCGCCAGTTGTCGTTGTGTGGCGCAGTTTTATTCGAATCGCAAGTATTGCGGCTTTCAGTTATTCTGCGGCTAAATGTTGACTCATTTCGTGGCTAAAAATGGATGTCGACGCATTATTATGCGCTTATTGTGGCGAGAAATTGGCGAGGATGCTGAGAGACGGTGGCACACATCATCTAATTTTGAGAGCAAGAGTGATGGTTTCGTTTTGGATCGTGAGCAGAGAGCGCACCCCAGAGTAGAACAAACACGAAATAAACAAACGAGAGCAGCATCAAGCAGTTTGCGAGCGATCCCAGCAACGAGCGCGTACACCAGCACCAGACAAACGAAGAGCTGCATCACGAGCGAGCTGACCTGAAGGTGTGTACGTTTTTTTGAATTCATGTTCGCGCAACTAAAGCGAATAACACTAACATTAGGGACGTGTCAAACCAGGTCTTGCTCATAGTATTCAGCACAAGTGCAAGTCGTTGGGCAGCGTGTGAGTGGGCGTCTGCTTCCAACCAGCGTCTTCCTATCCTACGCCGCAGCGCACCCCACAAAAAGCGACCGACTCCGTCGCACGAAGGTCAACCCGTGAGCCGTTGCGTCACACTACCTGGTCAGCTCTCCACATGATTTGCCGCTCGCGCAGCGCCGCTCCTGCGCCCCACTACCACACAAGCCATTGACTCTGCGCAAACGTGCACTCGTCGTTGCTATGCGAGCGTGTGGATACCTGTTCTGCACGGCGTGGACAGTGGCGCAACGCGTGTGCGCAAATTCTCTTGCTTTGTGCTGCGCAAGCGCGAGCATCTCTCCACCCAGCAGTCTGCAGTGCGCTGGTATCTACTCAGTAATTGCCAGCGATACAAGTGAGGTTACCGTACGTTGTCGCTTATATACGACATTCTGAATGAACCAGATCTTGCTTTTTTTGCCATTTGCTCATTATCGAATATTGTTGTTGTTGTTGTTGTAGATCCATAATGGAGCTGCCCGTGCCAAGCATATTCACTGTTGCTCTGACTCTTAAGTGGGAGAACCGTTTGGAAACAGTCGAACAAGCTACGGAGCATCTTTGCCAATGCAGCTGATTGTGGAGGACGGGTATCTTGGCTTTAGAGCGCGTGTTCGAAGGAAAGTCGAGCAGCTGAAGGAGATTGTGTGGTCAGACACAAGTCCAATCCTACTGAAGCCTACAGCGAGTGCGCCGCAGTCCAAATTCCTGACTATGGCTGAGACTGATAAAGAGCTTGCAGTTTAGCTTTCGACTGTGTGGCGCCTCGCTACCAAAAAAAGAATGGGTACGAGTTTGCTTTTCGTCATCAACCTATGCTTTATACGTGATCTCACGACACAAATATTTACATATTTTAGACAGGCATTGTTTCAGCTTGAAGTCTTCATCTACGTTAGCAAAAAGAGCGCAAGCACATGGATTCGTTGTGCGACTGAAGCGTGCATCGCCACCGCTGTGACGCTGATTGACGAGCATCTGCGTGCTGTGTCGCCGAGTGAGCAGCTCGATCCTGCTTTGCGAGCGTACTGGGCCGTCACACAAGCTTGTCAACTAGAGGACTCTCACAATTTCAACGAACCCAACATTCACCCAACTTCTCAGCATCGACACCCATTAGCGCGAGATCAATGCTGAGCGACAGTAGCAAGGCAGGGCACGCGAGTTTGTATCAATTCGATGCAGACTCAATGGTGGATTGGTACCCTTAGATTTAAACCTAGCTGACTTACGTGATGCACTGGGGCTTCCTGCTTATGACCTCCGACCTCCATATAGAGAACCAGTTGCGGCGGCTGCTAACTGTGGACATGGATAACATTGATCACATGAACTCTCCAGACATTAACATGGAATAGAACTTTATGTTTTATTATTAAAGCACGACTTGTTCAAATCTTGGAGGTCATATCCACAATGCCTATACAGGTTGATTCCCACTCTTGCAGTATTTTTCGTACGCTGAACGAGGCGACACTGAACGTCCGGGCTGGGTCTTGGCGGAAGGCGAGCGAAGCGTGTCGGGTAATCCAGCGCTTCAAGAGAGAAAACCCAACTTCAATTGGGTTCAGCTGGGGGGAATATGGAGGCAAGAACATGAAAATGCTGCCACGCGAGTGCACCATTTCTTCCAGCTCGCGGTACATGTGGATTTTTGCATTGTCCAACAACACGATTGATGTATCACATCAAGCAACAATGTTAAAGAATAGAAAATATAATTTTGAGCATAATTTTACAGCATTTACCTTGGAAGGGGCCACGGGTTTAGAAATGGAGCAATTTTTGTACAAATAACTTCATGGAAAGCAAATCGGTCAAAGGTTTCCGGAGTTGAGTCCCAAGTAAAGTACCCGCTGACATCAAATGCTGCCAAGATTGAGAGCCGCTCACCGCGTGCAAATGGCAACGCAACAATGGCAGGAGTATTTTTCCTCGACCATGCGTACTTCCTAAGCGCGTCGCTACCGTCCTTAGAGGTCTCATCGATAAAAACTAACTGATCAGGTCCATTGTAGAATGGCCATAGTTTTCGATAGAACCCCTTCAGTTCGGTGGGCACGGTTTCGCGTGCGCGCTTAGTGAGCACCTTTCTGGTAATATTGAGGTCAAAACGAAGCAATCGACATATCGTTGTAGTGGATGCCTTGAGCGCATTGCCAAACCTGTGCTTAATTGTCTCCTGTAATTCCTCCAAATAAAAACATAGATACACTCGTATGTACTCTTCTACAAACAAAATCACATCTTGCGGCCATCTCGATGACTTGTTCTTGTTGTTCTCGGGGAGGACATTGCCATGACTTCTGAGCAAGCAGTTTCAACGCCTAATAGAGCGCACTAAGACACCAAGAACAGAAGACACCAAAGTCATATCAATGTCATACATGTAGACTAATACAATGGTTCGCTACCTGAGATCCATAGAAATCGTCATGGCTGACCGAGTGCAAAATGTAGAATGAGATGAATTGAGTTGGAATTATCGCTGATGAGTGTGAATGGCGGTCAGCCACCCGCCAAACCAGCGTTTCAAGTATAATTACGACCTAAATCAGCCGTGATTAGCATTCACGATGGGCACAGGGTCAGAACGCTTGCCTAATTATGGGCTATTTATTGGGTGATAAAAATAAAACGGGGCTAGTTATGGCAGAATTAACAGCCCACCCGCCACTTTGAGTGAAAGGCACAATAAAGTGCATATTTAGGATCCCATTTTAGAGTCCAAAACCATGATATATTTGAAGCTGAATTATCCTCAACAAACAACTCATGGTGGACAGAAAGGTGGACACCTCGCGCCATTTGATTGCCCACCGAGTGATCACCATGGCCTCGTTTCAGCATGCACGTAGATCTGCGCAAGTTAAGGGTGTCGAGAACTCGTGGCTTGGAGCGCCGAAGCCACAAACTCGGGCGGTAGCAGTGGGATGTCTTCGATATGATTTGGCTAAATTTCACTTCCTATAGCCTACTGTACTCTCTCTCGTTTTCGCTAATGGCATCATCCTCGGAGCTATCTCTCCATCAAGCAATGCGGCCCATTCTCAGACTTTCAGATGGCGAGCGCGCTCATGAGCCGAGGCCTCGTGCTGCTACTGCTACAGGTGGTGGCTCGCTACACGACCGCGGTGGATGTGGGCGATGCGGACGCTCCGAGTATTCGCAGCACCAGTAGGTTCCAGAGTCCCAGCGATGACGTCCAGTCCCGGGAGCTCGTGCTTGACAAGCTGCGTTCCAAGCCCTTCGTGCTCGTGACGACTGCGAACTCAACTTCGGCCGATGGAGTAGTCGCCGCTGTGCTGTCGCCCAGGTTCCTGATCACGATGGCCACGTGGCTCACAGCTTCAGCCTCACCGTCCAGTCCGCTGTTTGCAGTGTCGACGGCCCAGACGATCTCAGTCAAGCAGGTCTGGCTCGAGCGCAACTTTAGCTTCAGTGGTGATAGCAGCCTCAACACCAGTCGTTCGAGTCCGCTGGCTGTGATTGAGCTCGAGCGAGCTCTAGACGACCTCCTGGCTGTTGAGCTCTCAACGTCGCTGCCGGCAGTGGAGAGCGAGCTCGACGTGGTCTACTTGGATCCTGTGCTACTTAGGACGAGCGAGGTCGTGAAGAGCTACCCAGGTGTCGTGGCCCTATCCAGCGACGACTGCAAACAGAGTATGACCAGTGGTGGTGAGTTCTGTGTCCAGTCCGATCTCCGTCAGAAGCCCTTCAAGATGGGCTTTGCGACTGACTCAGGACGAGTGATTGGGATCGTGACTACTGCTGCTGCTGGTACGCTGGCCGATGGACGCCCAGTGACCTCCCAGTCGTTCCTCCACCTTGGTTCAGCACCGCACAGGCAGTTCCTGGACCAAGTCGCCAACAAGTCGCTGACTTGGGACGCAGAGAAAGCATCAGCCAGTCCAACCTCATCCCCGTCGCTGACACCAAGTCCAACAATAACACCAGCATCCTCAGACGCAGTATCACCACCAGTTGGTCCCGTGCGTGTGTCATTCTTTGGCGATGACGTGAGCGAGCTCAACTGCGGTGGAGTCCAGATCGCAACCGACTACATCCTCACGTCGGCCTCGTGTGTACTCGGGCACAACGTCACCCACGTCGCCTTCCAGGGCGGCGTTTTTGCAGCAAACGTTCCAGTGGCAAGCCAGGTCGCCCACCCGAGTTTCGAGTCGAGCGACAATGGCACCACCTCAGCGTTTGACGTCGCGATGCTCTTCACCCCCAGTCAAAGGAACCCAGAGCCATCGGTCGTGCTTGACGCTAACAGTGCACCAGCTTTCAGTTCGCTGATGCGGCTGCAGCTTGGAGAGCCTGGCCAGCTTCAGTCGGTCCAGCTACTCCCGCGTGCCCACTGCACGAAGAGGACCAGCGTTCAGTCCAATGCCACTGAAGGCAGCGGACAGCAATGCATCAAGGCTGTGCCAGGAAACGAAGACTCCACGTACCTCCGAGTCCCCATTCAGTCCACGAACGCAGCGCTCTTCAGGGAGTCGGCCGAAGTGAATTTCTTGATCGGGCTTCAGTCAGATACAACGTCCTCAGATCGCTTCTTACTCGTGGCCAAAGTGGCAAGCTTCGTTGACGCCAACTCGGAAGGGCACGTGTGGAGAGACGTCTCGTTCTCAAGTGAGAATATTCTGTATCCACCAACCGAAAAACCGTCACCGTCCCTAACAGCAGCAGGACTCGTACCTCTATCACCAAATTCAGAGACCATTCCTCCAGCGACAACAGCGGCGCCGCTTCTCCCAGCCTCCAAGCGGTACGTCGCGGGTCTGCGGCTCGCGAAAACGGGCCAGAACTTCTGCGGTGGCGTGCTCATCTCGCCGCTGCACGTGCTCACGGCCGCCAACTGCGTGAGCGACGGCAAGGCCGAATGGGTGGCTGTCGGTTCGAGCGCATCCGCGGGCGCCTCGGACGAGATCCTCCGTGTCGCTCAAGGCGGCATTGTGATCCATCCAAAGTTCGGATCGCCCTACATGACGTCCAACAATGTTGCGATCCTGACACTTGAGCACGCCGCGTACTCGTCACCGATTGCCTTTGACACGACACCTGACTTTGTCGACGGAACGCCAGCGACGATAACTGGCTATGGTGATCTCAGTGGTATTACCAGCAGCGAGACCATGAAGACTGTCAACTATGTCGCGCTCCCCGTCTGGTCCAAGCGCAAGTGCGCTGCCAAGATCCCGAACGTGGACGACAGCATCCTGTGCGCGGGAGGTGAGGCTGGCAAAGACGCCTGTACTGGAGACGCTGGGAGCCCTCTGACTATCCAGAGCATCAGTGGCGAGGATCTCCTGGTCGGCATCGTGAGCGCGGGCTACGGCTACGGCCAGGAAGGCGTGCCCGGGTTCTACGCTCGAACTGCGTCGCTCACGGAGTTCATCAAGGCTTACACGCTCGCCACCAAGTGGAACTCGTCGGCCTCTGGCAAGACGTCCACTGAAACGAGTGCGACAGCCCCGTCAGCATCAGCAACAGCTGCTGCAGCGAATGAGAACCGAAGCGAGAGCTCGAGCTCGCTCGTACAACTGTCCAAGTTGACTTCCGTGAGCCAGACAAAAGTCCTGACGTTTCTCATTGGTCCAGCGGATCACTCGAATATCCTGGGCAAGGAGCTCAGAGCTCGCTGGAGCGAAGAATTGACCTCGATTACACTGAGCTCGTCCGAAGACCTGAGTACGTTGACCCAGATCATCGAGAAACACAAGGCGCTCCCGCTCAACAGACGCGCGGACCGCTTTGGCACGACTGCTGCGGCGGCGTGTAGTGTCTGAGAAAGGGGGAAAGTTGCTTTAACTCCAGTTATTATAGGTGAGGCAGTGCAATTGAATAGCAATCAAACAATGCTAGCGTTCGCGTGTGGTGTATCGCTCCGAGCCCTTCTTCGGCGCGTACCAGCAGACCCGGACACCCTCGAGATGGGATCCTAGACTTGAGTCTGAAGATCCACAGCAGCATTGTTGGTATCTTCCAACACTGGCGCCACATATATCAAGCAATATCCAGCTATAAGTGGTCAGTGGGAGCGGTTAGCCGACCCAGGCAAGTCGGTGGTTTACTATTCAGCAGCCGACCTGAGCTACTGTCCTTTAGGTGATTGAAGACCACAGTGCGCTGTCACTCAACCAGCGCCACGACCGCCACTACTGCATGCTCCTCATCAGAGCTCTGTTGCTGTGCGTCGCGCCATGGTTGTCAATGTGTTTGTGACATGGGTTCACAATAATTTTGTCCCCGGACTAAAAAGAGATCAATTTTTAAACAATTCAAAATTAGGATTCCATAAACCCATTAAACATCATTTATAGGACTCGAAATCCCATTGTCTGGCATAGTTAAAGTTTGTGTCACTATTTTTGGCTCGCTTGCTCCTATTAAGACCCTCTTTGCATCCGACGACCTCGAGGGCGTACCACACGTCCCGCCGCGCGCCGCCATCCTGCCTGCAAAAGCGGGCAAAAGCTCTCCGCTTTTGCATGTGCACTCGCTAACTGGCAAGAAGCACAATGGGTGAGCGTGGTTTGTAAATTCGCATATAATAATATATAAATTGCTTTGTCAGAAATGTCAGAATGCTATCATTTTGGGTTTAGTGGTGCTAGATTTAGGATTCATGAGTTCATTATTCAAGGGTCATGTGTTGCCTTGTGTGTCATAACGAGGAGATCATCATCAAGCAACGGAAGTTGTGGAGAACATTCATTTATGAACAAAACGCATTGATATGAAAAAACGCTGGAACACGGCAGCTATCGGCAACAATCTCGACCGAGTCTTCCTGACAGGGCTCGATTCTCGGTGCTGATCCATACACGATATGGCAAAGCACAGCCGTTCGAGTACGGTGCTGGGGTCATCTCTTGTGGTGGTGGGGCGGCAGGAACTTCTACCCATTCTGTGCCCAGCGACAGGACGTCCTGGTCATCTTCCGATTCTTGTTCACTGAAGTCAAAGAAATCAACGCCTGGTCGAAGTTCAAAGGATTGCTGTCTGTCGCTGCTCTCGGCAGAGTGCTCGACTTATACAAACTCTGCGTACAAAGCCTCCAGCTGATCCCCGATCTCTACCGTCGCGATGTCCATGTCATTAACAGGTCTTTCGACACCGATGTCCCTCATCAGCTCCATGTACTCGCGTTGGAGCTCGAGCTCGAGTGCGCAACTCGGAGGTAAAGCGACACATTTATCTCTCGCAGCCCGTGGGATCGCATTCGGAGTAGGGGTTGGGCACTGGGCACCTTGAGCGGCTTGAGCGACTTGAGTGACCTGTGCTGCCTCGGCGGCCTTTTGGTGCGCCGCACAATTGATGCATGGCGTGGTGCTGAAGAAATCTCCTCGCACAGGCTTGATGAACTTGAGGCTGCATACCATAGCCTCGAAGTCGGCGAGAACAAGAAGAGCGCATGGGTCGTCGAGCACGAAGACCGTTCCGCTGCTCACCATCACGTGCATCGACCAGTTGACGTTGCCGTGAATCACGATGCGGTGATCGAGGATCAAGTACTTATCGTGTAGCACAAATTTATTTCTCTCGTGAACCCATACGTGATGCCAGCCTCGAACCATTGTAGGACACACGAGCCATTGCATTTAATCAGCGTTGTGTCTGTCACAATTCGGACCACCACACCGTTCTTGTGGGCTTCCAAGAGAGCATTGACGAGGCGACGGTGCGTTACGGCATACATGGCCATGTCGATGGTCGTCTTGGTGTCCTCGATCAGCGCGAGCAGACGGAGTACGTGGGCCTCAGACTCGTGTGGCCCAGGGAAAGTCATGATCTCCAGCATGGCCATGTTCGCGAGCACCTCGTTGTGGTAGTTGTGGATGACAGCTTGTCGGATGTCCTCCACAAACGCACGGACGACATTCCTCTCGGCTTCCGCCATTGGCTTGGCAGACGCTCATTTCTTCTTAACAATAGCCTGGGTCGTGTTCGTCTTAAGACTCAAAAGCGGTACGATGAGAGTCGCGAGCAACTTCGCCCCAACCACGAGACGCAGTAGTCTCTTAATTTATACAGAAAATTGAATATTACCAGGACAGGTCCACCGGGGAGGGGCGTTTAAGTAAGTCTTCACTGTCTCCGGATGAGTCGCCTCAGCTTGCGTGCGGGCCTCTGCCTTCATCTCACATTCGGCTTGCTCAGGGTCGGGCTTGGCGTGCTGGCTCGGGGTTTGTTCACGCTGACCACCCTTGCGCTTATCCATGCGAAACACCGGAAGATCACGCTAACACGTGCAGAAAGCGGAAGCGGACGGTGTGTGTGTGTGCAGAAGAAGGTCAGTTGAGTTGTGGTGATAGCGCGCCGCGCGTTAGAAAAAGTACTTTGAAGAAAAGAATTTGCAGAAAACTTTTGTATTACTGTATCACTAAGAAAATACCCCAATACGACCGAAAAAGAGGATTGTTGAGTGGCCGAATGTATCGACCCTTCACCCTTTTTACAATTAAAAAACGAGTGGATGGTTGCATACATTTACCAAGTTAAGCTTCATTTTTTGCTAATTTGCGTTCCGAGATAATGGGAGGTCGTTTGCTCTTGTAGAGAGAGATCCGTTTTTTGCTCTGCTTGAACTTTGGCAGTTCGTTTGCTCTTGTAGAGAGAGATTTCGTTTTTTGCCCCGCAAAATAGCCCCTCTAATTCAAACAGGCATCATATCTTATCATGACAGCTATAATATTTTTTCATAAGTCGATTACAAGACTGTAAAATAAACATTGATCAATCTATGCATGAAAGATAATAATCTTGTTTTGATTTATATACGTGCTCTCCTCGTCAGGTTCTGAACTCTGCGTCTTGGTGTGTGTGACCGACCACCAAGCACACGTCCGTGAATCACTTCAGCATTAGCGTTTCAAGACCCAGCAGCTCCACCGCCAACACCAGCCTCAGCGCCGCTCTTCCTGCACCATGGCCGTCGCCGCATCATTCTCCTCTTCCCCTACTGCATTCCCATCGTCGTCCACCAAGCTCGACGAGGTGGCCGAGGAGGCCGTCGCGCTCTTCTACGCGTCGTTCGCGCGCTTCCGCGACCTGCCGCGGGCCGCGTTGACGATCGCGACCGCGCCTGGCCGCGTGAACCTTATCGGCGAGCACACGGACTACAACGACGGCTTTGTGCTGCCGCTCGCACTCGACAAGAACACCGTGGTCGTGGGCATCGCGACCCCGCTCGACGACGACGATGACGCCAACGTCTCGCACATTGTGTCGGCCAAGTTCCCCGGTGAGGTCGTGCAGTTCCCAGCGAACGACGAGACGAAGATCGTGCCGGGCCTGCCCGCGTGGGGCAACTACGTGCGCGGTGTGACGGCCATGTACCTGCGCCACACGGGCCGCGAGGCCATGAGCGTGCGTGCCGCGATCGTGAGCCGCGTGCCTTTCGGCAGCGGGTTGAGCTCCTCGGCGGCGCTCGAGGTGTCCTTTGCGACGTTCCTCGAGAGCGTGTTTGCGGTCCCGGACATGACACTCACGCAGAAGGCGCTGCTGTGCCAGAAGGCCGAGCACGAGTACTGCAACGTGCCCTGCGGCATCATGGACCAGTTCATCTCGTCCTGCGGCAAGGGCAACTGCGCGCTGCTAATCGACTGCCGCACGAAGGAGGCCACGCCCGTGCCCTTTGAGGACCCGAACGTCGTGATCGTCGTGTCCAACTCGAATGTCAATCACGAGCTCAGCGGCGGCGAGTACAAGGAGCGCGTGCACCAGTGTCGAACAGCAGTCGCCGCGCTTCAGCAGCAGTTCCCCGAGATCACGCACCTCCGTGATGCATCAATGGCGCAATTGGACGTTGTCAAAGACGAGCTTGAGGATGTCGTGTACTGCCGCGCGCGCCACGTGATCACCGAGAACGAGCGCACGGTGCAGGCCGTGGCGCTCGTGAACGCACACAAGTACGCCGCCGCCGGCGAGCTCATGTTTGCGAGCCACAAGTCGCTCAAGGACGACTACGAGGTCAGCACGCCGCAGCTTGACACGCTCGTGGAGATCGCACGGCAGTGCCCCGGCGTCTTTGGCGCGCGCATGACCGGCGGCGGCTTTGGCGGCTGCATCATCGTGCTCCTGCGCCGCGAGAACGCCCCGCAGCTGCTCGCCAAGCTCGACGAGGGCTACCCGAAACACATCTTTGGCGACCACGAGTTCCCAAAGCCCACGAGCTTCATCACGCACATCGGCCACGGCGCCCAGGTGCTCCAGGTAGGCGAGGCCCAGGTCACCAAGTAGATACAAAAAGCGGCTTGTTGCTTACTACACAACAACGGGGAGCATGTGGAATGTGGCAATATGAAGAGTGAGTTTTATGAGCAGAGCCACAAGAAGAGAATTGTGAATATATGGTAATTCTGTCAGCATAAGAGGGACACGGGCGTCGTGTAATAGAGCGAGTGTATTGTGAGCTTGGCGTCTTCTATGAGCAGACCGTGATGCAGCGTACCCGGCGTATCCGGAAAACTTCCTGAGCCAAGAAACTGGTGGCAAAGCTGCTCAGCATGGACGGTGGCTACACATACGGGCGCGCAGGATGGCCCGGGTGGTACAACTGAGGTCCAATACAAAAATCTGGACTTCCAAAGAGTGGTATATCAAGCTAAATGAAAATGAACCAATTGAAAGTCTTTATTTCCAAATTTGATCGGTTTGA